>JBBPBR010000001.1:41057734-41080403 GCA_037974775.1 Cicer pinnatifidum | reverse complement strand
TAATTTTAACATTTAAACTTTAGAAGATAAAATAAATAATTTTTACATAACACTTTTAGTTTTCTAAAAAGTTTCATTTTTTTTTTTATCATTCCATGTATAATTTATATATACTAAGTATTTATAACTACAACTAAATAAGTATTTATAATAAGTACAAAAAACTTGATTACATTCAACTAATATGAATGTTTTTAGGAAATATATATATATATTAATTATACATGTTTTAACTTAATTATCCAACACTAATTGGGTAATTGAAATATGTGATGGTAAACATGCAATTGTATGTATTGCCATGAGTAAACCAAACGAAAGACATAAATGAATAATTGATAGAAATTAAATTTCACAAATTGTCACCCAAAAAAAAACTAAATACAGTCCTATGGTCAACCAGGCTTATAGATGGGCCTGCCAAGAGAATGTTGACATCATAAAGAAGAGATATCAAATATTCATAAAGTTGGTGGCTCTCCCATATGTCTTCCAGGCTTATACAGTACCGATAACTTCCAAAACATAGACAACTCCAAAATTAAAACCAATGGTATAACTGCAAGGCACTTTTTAAAAGAGTAATTAATTACTATTATAAGAAATTGTCAAAAAATATTAGCATTATAAGAAAAGAGTAACTACTAAAATTAATCTACAATACGAAACTGGAAACTTATTTATTTACTCATCAGAAAAAAAATATATAAATATATATACAAAATATGGTACATAAAAAATATCAATTTAGTCTACAAAGATGTGAAATATGATTAAATTAATATTTTTAGGATAGAGTTTTTGAAGAACTAATTCATCAATAATAATTACTCTCTCTTTGTCCTTGTTATAATAAAATTTTAGAAGAATTCGTTGGTTACATTTATTAGAAGAAAAAACAAAATATTTAAGATGTATCATTGTTTAAATAATTGTGTACCCTCAAATAAATTGTGTAAGGTTTTATAATATTAGTTGGTGTATTTAATTTTTACAATTTTTATTGGTATATTTAGGAAAATATTTCAATAATAAACAAGTTCATTGATCTTGCTTTTTTATTTTTTAAATGGATCTTCATGTTTTTTGTCGGAATTATTTGGTTATTTACTTTTTAAAAAATTTACCTTTTAAGTTATGTAGATTTCATTATAAATAGATACACATAAAATAATGAATTATAATATAGTAGTATCTAAAGTTAAATATATATATATATATATATATGATAGATACTACTATCTAAAGTTAAATATAAGCAAAAAGATATATGTATTTTTGACCAAATATATGTATTCTATGTTACACTTAAGTTCCTATATTATATAGATATTATAATTAATAATTATATATTCGTGGACTTCATTCTATTTATTGCATAGGACACTAATAAACTAACATGTGGCATGACTCTTGTGGATTCATTTTAGAGTCTAGCTTATTTCAACACCAATTAGTATATATAGGAAGAGGGAGAAGACATGTGTGAAGCATATAAGAAATGATATCATTCAATTCAATAATATATAGTATAGTATGAGAGAGAAATTAGATAGCCTTAATTAGAGTTTGATATAAGAAATCATTATGGGAAAAGGAAGAGCACCATGTTGTGATAAGAGTCAAGTGAAGAGAGGACCTTGGAGCCCTGATGAAGATCTTAAGCTTATTGCTTTTGTTCAGAAATATGGTCATGAAAATTGGAGAGCTCTCCCTAAACAAGCAGGTACATATATATAATTTTTTTTACATATTTATACTAAATCTCTCTCTCTCTCTCTCTCTTTCTTTTGTTGTGAAATGAATTTTGTTTGAGAAAAATTTCAAGCTTTGTGACATAAGTTTCATGTTGTTTGTGTTTGATCTCATTCATTTTTAAAAACTAAGAAATATTTGAAAATTTATTTACTATGTTTCAATTTGCATTTACATTATTTTATTGCTTCAAAAGGAATCTATAATTTGTGATAAATTAAACTTCAAGTTTCTGCATTTGCATTTCATGTCATTCATCAGACCTTCCTCTGTTTTTTTTTCTTCCTAAATTACTTAATTGTAAAAACTTGACAATATAACTTTAACTGACGTAGTTCAAATTTCATATGAAATAATCGTAAAATAATTAGTCTCACAGCCATAATTTATTTTTCTCCAATTTATTTTATAAAAAAATTATATCAATTTATAGAGTTTATCATGGACGAATCTTTAATATTAATCTAGTCAAAAGAAAAACTTTAGTTAATTTAAAAATTGAAAAATTTAATTACAAATGATAAATTCAATTAAATGATTCAGATTATGTCATTAATTATATGTAAACTTTAATTGTAAAACAAGAAAAACGCGTTGAATTTGTATTAGTGATTTAAATTTGTACAATAATCAAAAGTTGTCACTTGATACTCTGTTATCGTGAATTTATTTACTATCATTAAAAAAAAATAAAAAAAAAATTAGACAAAACAATAGTTTGGCAAGTGTTGGTGACATATGACTTCCCTCTTGTTAGTAATTAGTGAATGTGGGCCCTACTTCTACCTATAACAGATATTTCAAATCATAGTTAGAGAAAATTAGATACATTTACATGCTAATTTTCTGATAGTGCATATCTCACCTACCATATATGAGTTCCATCTAGCTTAATGTTTCTCTATATATGAAAATATTTACCTTTTATTAGTCTATCATGTCCATAAATACACATTAAAGACTATACATATAGGGTTCCCTTTTTAAGGTGCATGTATAAAATCTTTAATATTAATTATTTTCCTTATAAGGAATTGCAACACAACATATCAAATTTCATGTTTTGTATTTTTGGGATAAAATTGATTAATCTTCTTCAGTATTGTTCAGTGAATGTTAGTATCCTAAATTAAATATGTTTTTAATCTCGGTTAATGTAAAGTAGAGTTTTTTATTTTTAATCTTTAAAATATTGTGTTTACAAAATATATTTAAAATACTTAATTTTAATTTCTATTATTTTCAATTATTTGCCACTAATACATCATTGTATTTACATAGAATTAATGATATCGCGTGTTAAAAATCACTAAAAGAATACCGACTCATCAATTATTACTAAAATTATTTTATATAGTGTCGACTTTCTCTTGGTCACTCATTTCCCCTACCGTCAACCTCTATTATAGTATTGTGAGAGTGGGGAATCGCATGAAAGAGTTACACTTTCATGTCAAGGATTTTAATCCTTCATTTGTGAAAATAAAAAGACTTAAAAGTGCAATTTTAGTCTTTTTATTATTAGTAATTTATGAAAATAATTTTTTTATTTTAAAAGTTGACAGTTTTGGTCTCTCAAATTTTTTTTTAAAAAAATCGACGATTTGATATATTTTCAATAACGTGATATATAATTTTATAATATAGAACCATCTAGATAAATTAATTATTTATATGTTATTAATTAAATTAAAAATATGAAAAAAAAAATTTAAGTTGAAATCTAAATTTTTACGATATTTTATTTTAATTTCATAGATATTAATCATTTTATATCATCCTATTATATGTACATTATTTAAAATATTTTACGTCATATATCATTTTTTAGTTAAAAAATCAAAGAAAATTTTTTAAAACTGTCGACTTTTAAAATACGAAGACTAATTTCGTAAATCAATAAAAATATAGAGACTAAAGTTATAATTAAACTAAATAAAAATTAGTATCAACATATGCAACAACAAATACTTTAGCAATATAATTATTAATTAATTATCCGTAACCATTATAATTATTATTCGAAACGAATTGGATTATAAAAAGAAGAGTGTGTAAAACAGCATGCAATTTGCATGCCTCGTAAGGGATACATTTAGTGCTTGTAAATAAAAAAGTTTTAAATTTAGTGATGGTGTTATTAATTTATTTTTATTTTTATATGTTACTAAGGTCTTCAGAGATGTGGCAAAAGTTGTCGGTTGAGATGGATCAATTATTTGAGGCCTGATTTAAAGAGAGGCAATTTTACACCAGAGGAAGAGGAAACCATAATAAGCCTACATAAGGCCATGGGAAACAAGTAAGTCTTAATTTATTATTATTATTATTATTATTATTATTATTATTATTATTATTATTATTATTATTATTATTATTATTATTATTATTATTATTATTATTATTATTATTATTATTATTATTATTATTATTATTATTATTATTATTATTATTATTATTACTATTATTATTATTATTATTATTATATTTTTTGTTTGCTCATTCCTTCAATTATATATCACCACATCTATATTTGTTGAAATATATTATTATTTTTTATAAAATGGTATTTTAGTAATATAAATATATTTCATAAACTTCGTGAGAAAAAAAATTACGTGTACTATTAAAGAGTTCTATGAGCGAGAGTGATTTTTAGTTTACAAGTCGGTTTTTATAAGATTTGAGTTAGACCTAATTTAAATTGGTGATTTTTTTATCAAAACTCTTATTTCTATAGATAATTAGACCTTGATAATTTCATATTCGATCAAAAAGTAAAATAATCCGACTAAATATTATTTCAATTAGGATTTAAATTCGGTATTCTGAACCGATTCGATTTTATCTAAAATTCATTAATTGTTTAGTTTTAGTTTGTTATTATATTATATATCTAAATATGATTTAAAACAAACTTGTTTCAGATGGTCAAAGATCGCATCCTATATGCCTGGCAGAACAGATAATGAGATTAAGAATGTGTGGAACACACATTTAAAGAAAAAATTGGTAGTAAAAAATTCAGAGTCAAGTGCCTCAGAATCCAAGTTAGAATCATCAATAACCTCATCCTCTTCATCAGAATCATTTTTATCATCAAATGAGGTACCAAAGAGTACTACTCCTCCAACTAGTGAATTTAATGAGCAAACTTCACAAGTGACAATGACAAATGAAATTGAGAATGATTATGAAAAACAATTATCCTCTAATATTGAACTTGTTAAGGATCCAAAAGATTCATCAATTATTTCATTATCTTCAATTGAGTCTAATATATTGAACACAAGCCAAATTGGTGACATGGCTTCTCCATTAAGCTATTTGGGATCTTATGATGTTGACAATATATTACAAGAAGTTGAAAAACCACACAATTTGATTGAAATACCATGGGAATCCGATTATGATCTATGGAATTTTATAGAGAATATTGGAACTTATCAATCAAATGATCAAGTACAATTAGAGGGGTTTCAAGCTAGTGATGAAAATATTATTAATTTTGATGAAGAAAATGTTCAAGATGTTGTTGAAGCAAAAAAGTGGTCCCATGAATTTGAGAATGAGTTTGGAGCAGGTGAAAAATTGGAGTCAAACAAAGGTGATGGGGTCCTACCAAAGAATTATGATGCAGTTGAGCCAGAAATTGACCCTCATGCATTTGATTTCAATGATATCACAATGCAAGAATCTGAGTTAGACTTTGGTAACATTCAATTGTGGCCCTCTTTGCCTCAAAATAATAACTTGGGGGGATAAAAATGTTTTTATGTGATTCATCAATTTGTGATTTAATCAGTATAGGTATACTGACAATGGGAAATTAATCAAAGGTTATTAGGTGAATTTGATGTATGATGGATTTCATGTATACTTTTGAAAATTATGATAGAATAGATTGTAGTTTGAGTCACAAATATGAAATATGCAATAATATATACTATTAAATAAATTGTTTTTTCTTTAAATTTTTTAAGAATATGACGACGAAACTCACACTTCAACACACATAAATGTGTCTTCAACGCACATAAATGTGTCTATAACCTTTTATCATCTAAGTTGTGCTTGCAAAATAAATAATTTTGTTATTCTTTATTAAATACTCTATGCTTTCAATATAAATTTAATTATTATTATTATTTTTCAATTTTACTCTCTAATTAATAAATTGTGTATATCTTTAAGGTTATTATTCTTCACTTTTCATTTATGACAAATGACAATATACATATACTAGTGGTTAATAAGATTAATTGAATAAAATCATCATTCTTTGTCTTTAAGTTTTAACTCAACCGGCAAATGGCGATATTGTTAGATTTGACGTCTAATCTCAAGTTTGAAACCAATTGTGTGAGTTAATTATGATTAAATTTATCATCTCTTTAAAAATTAAAAAAAAATATCATCATTCTCTTTCTTTTATTTATTATTTTTTTCTTATCTATATCATTTTTTATCTATATAAAATGTTTAAGTATGGCATTCATTATAAACGGAGGGAGTACTATTATTAACAAAATATATTTCAACATAACAAATTCGTATACAAAATTACATGAAAAGTCTAGGAAAGTTTAAAAAATGAAATTTTTTTATTGCACTAAAAAAATTAAATGCAATTAACCATTTTTTTTAATATATGTAAATTTTTTTAATATATGTAAAATTAGTAATATATAATATTAGATAAATTGTTGGTAAGCTAGAATTATAATATATATACTTTGCAAGTGGGTAGGTAATATTTTTCCACTTACTGCCACTAATGTGACACAATTTCTTCATGTTCCCACACATCCTTTTGAAGAATTGAAACTATCTTTGCAAGTACAAGACTATGGCGTCATAGCATGTCTAAAGTTACACACCAATTTTCAACTATTGAAAAATTCAAAACTAAGAAACCAAAACCATGAAAAAATAATTATTAAAAAAATGAAATTTAATCTATATAAGTCATCAATTGAAAGAAGAAGAAGAAGAAAAAAAGTGAATTAGTGGTTACATGCATTTGGACTTGGTAATGATTAGGACAAGATCTTACCAAACTATAGCTACCTAAAGGGTGAGGTCATCATTCAATGCTTTCACGTTGATTTTGTGTACCAGCAAGGGATGTAGAATATTTCAATTAAGTTGAGTGCCGTTCTCAATCAAAAAGGGTGAGAAGTGAACTTCATTACTTAATGTATAGTACTATATACATGTTTCATATTCATTTACAAATCTTAGAAGTAAAGCGTTTATTAATTTGAACAAACCTATCATAGACTTCAAGCATTTGTGATCATTGTACCCTTAGATGAAAGTTACTGCTGACTTTTACTCTCTTTATTATCACATATAAGTTGGTATAGAAAGAGAGGGAAAATACCCCTTTCATTTACTATTATAAAAAACTTAATTATTTCAAGATTATTAAAAAATTAAGTTAAATACAATTGATTTTTTAGACTACACATAAAATATAATTTAAATTTATTAAATTGTTTATTTTTAATATTATATTATCAATGTGTGCATTAAATATTTTTAAATTGAATAAAAAAATATTTTTTTAAGAAAAAAATAAATAGTATATTAAGAATAATAATATTTAATAATTCAAAACAAATTATCTTTGACATATACATTGACAAAGATTTAATGTACTTTTTTTTGTAAATAATAGTGATTATAGTAATAGTCACTTATTTTTGTTCACAAACCACTCTGACAAAGGACATATGGCTCTTCAAAAGGTTAGTTTATGTAAAAAGCACAAAAATTAATTTGAATTAGGGTGGGCTAACAAGAAAAAGGTGTCATATGTAAAATAGTTTGTGATCGGAGGACTACGTAAAACATTTTACATTTTAACAAAAAGAAAAAGTACATTAGCAAATTAAAGTCAAATATAAATTTTACCATCTATAAAAAAAATGTTTTAAATTTCATATAAAATATGTTTATGAATAGAAATTTATCAAATTTATTTTAGTTTTTCTAGTTTTTTTTTTCTAACATTGCCCTAGTTCTCATTAATTTATTTTAATCTCTAAAGTATATTCTACTTTTCATATTTGTGGAAACTAAGTCCACTTGGACTTTCTGGATCTTGCGGGTGGAAGAGGGTTTGGGCTTGAAGGAGGTTCTTTCATCGGCTGCAGATCTTTGGGCTGGACTATGTCACTATGCCCCATGAATCACTGTTGCCTTTCGTACCCCCCATTTAAACTTCTACCCTTCAATTTAATGTTTTTTGAGTGAAATATCCAAAATATCCTTAAAAAAATGAGTAAAAAAGTAAAAATAAAAAATAAAAAATACGTACCGGAAAATTGAAAAATCCGGTAGTTCAAAATCAATACCGGAAATTTGAAATTTCCGGATGGCTTACTGGAAATTTCATTTTTGAAATTTCCGGTATGCATTTTTCACTACCGAATTTTTCAATTTTCCGATTTCTTTACCGAAAATTTCAGCCTTTTTTGAAATTTTCCGTACACCGTGTATTTCAGCCCTATTTGAAATTTCATGGTATCAAGAGCTCTGGTTAGGGTTCTGTAAATCTTTCCACAACCCGTTTGACGCTCCAACCATTCCACCATCAGGGTTTGGCGCTCCAACCAGAGCTATGCCACACACTACCCCCATGGAAGGTAGCCATTAGGGTTTTGTAAACCTTTTCTTTGGCCCTCCAACCATTCCACCATTTGGCGCTCTAACCAACTGAGCTATGGCACACAGTACCGGATTTTTGAAATTTCGAGATTAACTACCGGAAATTTCAAACAACGAAATTTCCGGTGAACAAAAACAAACTACCGGATATTTCAAAATTTTTGAAATTTCCGGTAGTTTCCGGAAATTTGAAATTTCCGGTATTGAAAATACAACTACCGGAAATTTCAACGAAGGGGTCAGATTTTGAGGTAATTTTTTTTTACCGCTCACGTGAATGAATTTATGAGGGTAAAATTGGATTTTTAACAAAATGGGGGGTACAAGTCTAAATGGGGGGTACAAAAGGCAACAATCCCCATGAATTGACTCAATATATACTTATCTTTGAAAACACGAGGATTCTATTCACGGCTGTATCTGTCATCCCTCGATATACATAAAAAGATAATTTTACATTTTTAATTATTTATAATAAGTTTTAAAATTTTGAAATAAAATTATATTTTAAAAATTTAGAAAGTTTCGGATCTTTTTAAACCTAGAAAGTTTTCAAATCTAGAAAATTTCTAAAGTTTCCAAATGTTGAAAGTTTCTAAAGTTCTAAATCTAGAAAGTTTTGATAGTTTCCAAATATAGAAATTTTCAAAATTTGCCTATTTCGAAAATTTTAGAATTTTCTTGAAAGTTTCCAAAATTCTAGAAATTGGCATTTCGAAACTTTTGAATATTCTAGAAATTTTATGTTTCAAAACTTTAAAATTTTCGAGTGCCACTTACTTTTGATTTCAAAGATTTTGAAAGTTTCGAAGGTTAATGTATTTTTGTAAAGTTTCGAAAGAGGGTGAAAAAATAAGAAGTTAAAAAAATTTGGTTTTATAGATAATTAAAAGGGTAAAATTGTATTTTTCACGTTGATTGGGGGAGTGGCATGTTTATGTGTGGGGGTGCAGGGTAGAATAATCTGAAAACACAAGAAGATCGAAGAAGAAATTCCCTTACCCTCTACTTAGACTATGTATGGGAGTTTGGAGGAAAATATACATAGAAGAGAAGGGTGGTTAGTCCTAATGCTTTGCATAAAATTGTACTTTTCTTCATTATTTGACGAAAAATCTTCTATGTAAGGGAACTAAAATATGCATTGGGCGAAGGTTTTGGAGTATTTTGAATAAATGTTCAAATTTATTACTTCCTTTCATAATAGTTTCAAAATTAAAATAATGTTGTCATCTTATTCCCTTCAAAACCACTCCAAAAACCAAACGAAGGATATATTTCTATCTTTTTATTTATTTTATTTCCTTCGAAGTCATCCCCTCTTTTTTCATCTTAACTATCAAACAAGACCAAAAGCCCCATTTGAGAGTTTGGAGGGAAGGAGAAACTTTTGAAAAAAGAGAAGAGAAGGAAAACCTAATGTAGCACTTTTTATGGGTGCATTAGAATAGGACGAAATACATTAAAATATAACAAAAAATTAATATTAAGTTATTCTAAAAACTACTCTATTCATCCATTTTCTTGGTAACTATTACAAACACTAATTATTAAGCGAAACTATATTATAACAAATTAACAAATGGTTCACCCCAATAGATCTATCTAAATCCTTCTAAAAATAAGTGGTTCGGTCATATAAGATACTTAATGAAATTTAAATCTAATGTTTCACATATTTGACCTATAACAATTCATCAATATTGCATAAACACCTTGTTTTCAAGGTGGAGATTGTAATTCCAAAATCCAACAAATAATAGTGATGTGTTATCCAATTTGAGAAAGACTGAAATTAATAATCAAGTATACATAAAACTCTTACTTTTTATGCTCAATTATACTCCAATTAGACTTGATGTATACAAGGCATTTTTAAGAAAATATATATTCAACTCAAAATGCATCCGCTAGTGTGTCTTGAGTAAAAGAAAAAGGAAATTGGTTGCAATCCATTATACACATGATCATTGATATTACATCTATGCAAAACTTTCTCTATCACTTCTTGGAATTGGTCTCCTCAGTTGTTGGTTTAAACTCTATCCAATAACTTGTCATCCTCAAGGCTTTTGATAGAGCATAGATAAGATAGAATTAGATGAAGAGAATTATTGTATTAATTGATAAGAAAATAGAAAATGATTCCAGAGCTAATGCTCCTCAGTTAGAGAAAAACTATTCTCATATTGTCCAGCCTCTAAGGTGTAACTAAAAATTAAAATAAAAACCATACAACTACCTCTCCACACACTCCTATTTATTAGTGGAATATTAACTCATTATGCCAGCTAGGCAATCACATTTTTCCTGCATTCTCTTTCTTATTCATTCTCACATATACTTGGCATTGCTTTGGCCTCACCTCATCTCTATTTACTAAGAGATCCCCCTTATCACTTGTGGGACGCAGCCCATTCCTATCATCACCCTCACCTTCAACAGTAGCCTTGTCATCAAGGCGCAAATCAGGGAATTGACTCTTCAGTAGCAGTTCCTCTTCCTAGGTAGCATCTCCAACATCTATGCCTTCCCATTGAATCAACTATTCTCGCTTATGCTTTCCACCATTAAACTTATCCCTCAATGACAAAACCTTAGCAGGAATAATATCCCTAATGTCAGACTCCAAACTGCTAGGTACTTGAGTTGTAGCAATATAATTGCCTACAACTTTCTTCAATAGAGAAACATGAAAAGTAGGATGTATTTTAGATGTAGCTGGTAATTGTAGCTTGTAAGCAAAATGCCCTATCTTCTTAATGACTTGATAAGGACCCAAAAAATTGGGAGCCAATTTTTTATGAATCCTACGCACAACCGATTGATGTCGATGAGGACATAATTTGAGGAAAACCCAATCACCAACCTCAAATTGAATTGCCTTGCGTTTCTTCTCTGCTTGGTATTTCATGTACTCTTGAGCTTTGAGTAAATTAGCTTTCAGTTGATGCAAAGCTTCATCCCTGTCTCTTAACTTCTGGGCTATAGCTTCTACTCTGGTTTCTCCCTCCAAAAAATGCACCAATATTGGAGGTCTTCTGCCATACACCACCTCAAAAGGGGTAAACCCTGTGGAAATATAGAATGTGGTATTGTACCATAGTTCTGCCCACGGAATCCAATGTGCCCATGTCTTAGGTTGATCTGCAATAAAACAACGTAGATAGGACTCTAAACAGCGGTTAATCACTTTTGTTTGGCCATCAGTTTGGGGATGGTATACCAAAGATATTTTAAGCACCGTACCTACTAGCTTGGACAACTCTTTCCAAAAAAATACTCAGAAACAAGGGGTCACGATCACTAAGAATCGACTCCGGAATTCCATGCAGTATAACCATGTCCTTCATAAAAATAGCAGCAATGGAGCGAGCAGTAAATGGATGTTTAAGAGGAATGAAATGACTATACTTGGAGAGACGATCCACCACCACCGAAATAGCATCAAATCCATTACTTTTGGGCAAACAAGTAATGAAATCCATATAAATCTCACTCCACACCAAAACTGGAATTGGTAGTGGTTGTAGTAACCCACTAGGCGTAGTCGCGGTATATTTTTGACGTTGACAAGTGTCACAAGCTTTCACAAAATTCTTGCACCATTTTCATCATCCCTTGCCAATATAAAGTGTATGAAGTTCTCCTATAAGTGTGTAGGTAGCCGGAGTGACCCCCACTAGTGGAAGAATGAAAATCCTTAAGTAGATCTTTAATAAGTGGTGAGTTAGCCAGTATAACTAACCTATTTTTGTAGAATAAAATGCCACCTTTTAAGGAAAACCCAGGAATCCTTTAAGCCTCCACAATTCCTTTAAGCCAGGAATCATGTGAGACCTCTTGTTGCAATTGGTTGCTCTGCTACCAAATAGGATATGATTTAAGAGCATGAATTTCAGCATCCTCATGTTGTCTAGATAAAGCATCAACCACCTTATTCTCCACTCCCACCTTATATACCACCTCAAAGTCAAAACCCAACAACTTGGTCGTCCATTCTTGGTGATTTGTTGTGGTAATACGTTGTTGTAACAAGTGTTTTAGGCTCTTTTGATCAAAATAAACCACAAATCGCCTTCCTAACAAATAATGTCTCCAATGTTGAATAGCTAACACCAAAGCCATTAACTCGTTATCATAGGCCGATTTAGATAACCTAGATGATTCAAAAGCCTTGCTAAAATACGTAATGGGATGTTTAGATTGCAACAACACAACACCAACCCCTTTTCTAGAGACATCACATTCAATTTCAAAAGGAAATTTGAAGTTAGGTATAGCTAAAACTGGGGCAGTTGTAACAGCTACTTTTAATTTTTCAAAAGCTTCGGCAATCGCAGCATTCCATCTAAAACCATTCTTCTTTGTCAACTCGATCAAAGGTATAGCAATATTCCCATAGTTAGCTATAAATTTTCTATAGTAACTCGCTAATCCCAAAAAACCTCTCACCCCCTTGACATTCTTAGGGATTGGCCATTGTAACACACTCCTAACCTTGGCAGGATCCACAACAACCCCTACTTTGGAAATGACATGGCCCAAGTATTCAACTTGGTGTTTACCAAAAGCACACTTCTTTCCGTTAGCCACAAACTGATGTTGTTTCAAAATATTTAGAACCATCTCTAAGTAATGCAAATGAGCAGTCCAACTAGTGTTGTATACTAGTATGTCATCACAAAAAAAAAAATCAATACAAACTTCCTTAAAAAAGGCTTAAAAATATCATTCATCACTGATTGAAAGGTTGCAGGGGCATTGGTAAGGCCAAATGGCATCACCATAAACTCATAGTGACCCTCATAAGTACGAAATGCAGTTTTATGAATATCAATTTCATCCTTGTGTAAATGAGGATATTTGTAAGGCCTCACACTTACCAGACCAGCACCCTGCATCAGTTCAACGAAATGGCTAGTGTTTCTTGTAGGAGGAAGACCCTGAATTTCTTTAAATACAATAGCAAACTAGTCTAACAACCTTTGCAACTCCTTAGTTTGTTGATCTGAGACATGAGGCACTTGTAAACCTACCACCTCCATCAAGGTAGGCCATTTGTAGTGTGTTATCAGTCGGGAAGAAGTGATGATGCATTGGAAAGTAGCCATCTTCTCATTTAAGGCTTGGCCAAGGAGTTTCACCATATTGCCCTTGTGGTTGAACACCATAGACATTTATTTCCAATTCATGGTCACCTTCCCCAAAGTTTCCAACCAAACAACTCCCAAAATCAAATCCACACCCCCTAACTCCAACACATAAACATCAAAACAAATCTGCACCATTCCCACATCCATCTGGATTCCCTTACACCTACCCATAGTTAGGACACTATGACCATCTCCTAACTTGTCACCCAATGGAGTAGAAGGTACCATAGGCAGCCCTAGAGCTTCAACCACCCTAGGAGATATGAAATTATGTGTGACTCCACTATCAATAAGAACCAAAATAGGTGCACCTAGCAAACAGCCCTCTACTTTCATTGTGTGAACCTGGTTTGGAGTGGTGGATACACCAAAAACTCCCATCCCTTTACATTCTAACTCCTCTTGTGCAATATCTTCTTCTGACTCGGCCACCAGCACCACAATCTCTCCTTCAAAGTTAACTACTTCATCATCCCCCAAGATAATCAATCTTAACTGCTTCATTGCGCGTTGATGGAGGGGATCCTATCGTTCACTGCAACAAAAATAGAGTCCCTTCGTGCGATGTTCATTAACCTTTGTGCTTGGTAAATGGCGAACGCCACGTGAGTGATAGCGTGAAACGTCGCCAGATTTAAGCTGTGAAAGAGGAATAGAAATGGGAGGGTGTGTTGACCCGATTTGAGATCCCAAACCCAGCCCGATACTCATTTTATCCACATGGTTGCTAGTCTGGTTAGGGTTTGCAAATATGTTCCCGTCCCCTTCCTGATTGGCCCAATTAGGTTTTTGAAATCAAGTCCAAGAACCTTGACCCGGTTTGTAGCGAGATCCAGATCCCTGCCCCAAAACAGCAGCAAATTCACTCTTAACATCACGTGCCAAATGCATCGCTAAGTAATGATTACGAGGCCTGAAGGTGCGCACACGAGAACGAATGTCATGACGTAAACCACCAATGAAATAACCAAGAAACTGTTGTTCTGGTAAACGGCCACATTGTGAAGAATACAATTAAAATTCGGCAATATAATCCTCTACATATTCGGATTGTTTTAATTTCTTCAATTCTTCAAACGGATTCTCCAAACGACCACCGCCAAAACAAACGATCAACGCCTCTGTCAAACTCTCCCAAGACAGATCCTCCGTAGAATCGTGCCATAAATTGAACCAATGAATCGTAGGACCTTCCATATTGAGCTTCGTCAATTGAATTCTCATGTCTGCCGAAATGCGTTGTACGTCGAAATACGTTTCTGCTCGAGTGATCCAAGCCACTAGATCATCACTGGTAAACGCCGAAAATTCCACCTTAGTCGTAGCTAAACGAAATTCATCTAACAGTGAGGGAACTGTTGTAATATTCTCCTGAGACATCGTGAAAGTCCTCTGAATTTCAGAACCAATGAAGTCACGTAACGACTCAATGTTGTCCTCCACACGTCCCAAATGCTCCTTCACTCTGGTGATTCTTGCGTCCATTCTAGTTTGCATGAACATAGCAGGTCGAACCAATTGATAAAGCAAAGATAAGATATTCAAAAACTAAAAAAATAAAAATCATTCAACTACCTCCCCACACACTCCTATTTATTAGGAGAATATTAACTCACTATACCAGCTAGGCGATCACACTTTTCCTGCATTCCCTTTCTTATTCTTTCTCAGATATACTTGCATTGCTTTGGCCTCACCTCATCTTTATTTACTAAGAGATCCCCCTCATCACTTGTGGGACCCAGCCCACTCCTATCAGCTTTTCACATAAAATGTCACCCTCCCAAGGCTCATGGGACCAAAGATGTTGTTTGGTCGCCTCCCATGGTTTATTGGGTTAAATGTAATACAGATGGCATGGCATGTGGTAGCTCGAGTCATGCTTCTCTTGGAGGCATTTTTCGTGACAGTAGTGCAACTACGATGGGTTGCTATGCTAAGAATCTTGGTATAAATGGTATCAAATGCAGAGCTGCATGGTCTCGTGATAGCCATTGAAACAACCTACAGTAATAAAGGTTCAGAGTCGTTTTAAACATTTTGAAGACTTTGAAACAACCCACTCTTTTTCCCTTTGCTTCGGTTTTATCTTATGGGATTTTCTAGACAAGGTTTTTAATGAGATAAAATAAGCGGTTAATCCAGTCATATGGAATTATAGATAACAACTCCTCCTTAGGTGCTTTCCACACAAACCAAGCAAGTGATGAAGAAAAGTTAGCTATCCTTCTCATTAGCATGCTACTCCAAAAAATTTGGTAATTCTGTCAATTTAGCAACCACACTTGGCCTTGGTATTACTATCAACCTTGTACCCCGTCCCCACTGCTAAAGATGCTCTTGTAATAGAAAATGAGAAATTACTCTCACTAAGTACAACATTGATATGTGAGAAAATATCAACTTATAACCAATTATTAATCCAACTATTGAATTATAGTCATTCATTATATTGTGTTGATTACTTGTGTCAAATTTTGTTATTTATGTATAATATAATTGAATATTTCTTATTTAATTATGTATTATATTTGATCAATATAATTAATGTGAAAGTTGATCCACTGTTTACTAGTATGTATTATTAAACAGATGTGGCTAGTGATATCATAATATCTAAGAATTACTCCTTCATTGTAATTCTAAGTTGAATAGGGATCCAAGTTAAATAATTTGATTTCTTTATGTTGGGAAATCACTCTATTCAGAAAGAGTTCTATGCAAAACTGATCTTAAATCATGATATTTATTTATTGCAGCCTTGTAGCCATAGACTAAACATTGAAAATGGTACCACCAAAATCTATAAATTCTGTAACAAATTTTCCCTTTACAGAACCAAAACTATACTCAAATGTGTATGAGATATTTACATAAAAGAGAACAAACTTTCTATATACCAAATTGTACAACAAAGAATGCTTAAAGAATGAAACTACTCTGTTAAGAACCTATAAGTTGCGAACAATTCAGACGAACCTGACCTTGAGTTCCAGTCAAAACATCAAGATTAGACAATTTCAACATAACCCTTGCGAAATCCATCCGAAAAGTCGATCCATCATCCGAAGCGTAAGCCGAAACCAATCTAGCAGTCTTCTCCTCAGCCATCAGTTGTTGATCAGCAAACAGTAGCCCTCTTCCTCTCAACAAGCTTTGGTAGTAATGAGTGTCGAATGCCGCTCCAGATGACACTGCAGATGACAATGCTTGCATGTATGACATCCCTTTGTTGTTAGAGTGAACATGCTTCGGCTTCGAAATCACAAACGTTGAAAACTTGTTGGTGCTGCTGATATTCTTCATGTCGTCTGGACAGTTTTGCCTCATCTGACTAAGAAAATCGAGAGGTATACTCGGGTCTGGTTGCCCTGTTCCTTGAAAGTTGTATAGCCTTTGCTGAATAAAATCGCAACCAATTCTGCCAATGTTGTGTCCTCCTTCATATTATCAAGAAACAAATAGACCATATTAGTCATTTCAAGGCTTTAAAATAAGTGCACAGCCGCGACCTGAGCTGCGGCATCGTGGTTTTTTATGTCTTTGTGAATGCAATTAAGGCTGCATCAGCCAAAATGGTTATGCATTATCAAGATTGCGACGCGGCCGCGATTTAAAACCAATAGAAATGGGAGAAAAAGAAAAATATACATAAATGCTAAGTAATTTACCAAGAAGACTGACTGTTTCTCTTGTATTAAATCCTCTAAGATTGAAGAGGTGAAGTGTGCGTGTAATGTTATCATCAGGTCTTGGAATTTGATCAGTTGCATCCTCGAAAAACGATTGATGGCTATCTCGTCTGCCTGTTAAAACTGGATAGAAAGGTCCACCAGCCTGCCATGACATGTCCATACAACAAAATTAAGGTGCAATAAAGATTAACTTTCTAAAACATTGCTACCCTTAAATCAGGATATGTAAAAGTTAAGGACTTGGATAATAGACAGATGGTTGAACATGAGAAGTATCTCAAAACAATGAGGCAGAAATCAGACAAGTAGCAAAAAAGAGAGAAAAACAAACTTGCAACAAAGGAACAAGCGATTGTTGAAAAGTCTATCAAAACAAAGTTAAAGTCAAATGACTTGGTGACCAGTTATATATATATATATAGCTAGTTTTCCCAATGGCAACAACAAAGTGAGCAAAGACAACATGAAAAGAACTTGGTATCAATATACCATAGCATCATAATAGCTTCACTTTTTAAATATATTAGGGTTGGATTACTTTCTAACAAAAAATTTAAATTTCTTTTTCAATGATTTCGTATGTGTGTGGCTGAAATGACACTTGGTTATAGATTTTCATTTTAACTGTGATGGAGAGAAGCTAGAAGCTAACTAGAGAAAATGCATTTTCAGAAATACTAAAAATATAATGTTTTGACATTTTTCAGAAATACTCGATCTATTTCTAAAATGCATTTGCAATAACCTCTACAATGCATTCTCTCTAATGTTTACTTATCAGTGAAAATGTAAACAAAAACACGAGAAGTAAACCGGCCTTAACTTGCAAACTAGTAATTCCCATGACAAAGAAACAGAACCTTATTTATCAAAGCAGCCATGTATTACATTTTCCAAAATATCATTTAAAGCCAAAATGCATCAGAATTGAGACCTTTCAACAGAATAAAATGTTATAAAGAGTTGGGAACAAACCAAAAGAACAGAATCTCTTGCTGCAAGAGCAAGTATGTCAGCACAAGACACAACACCAGGACATGCTTGTTCCACCTCCTCCTTAATCAAGTCAATTTTGTCAAAACCTTTCAATGTCTGATTTGGAATAGCTTGCTTCTCAAAGGAACTGTTCCTATCGCCATTGTTCTCCAACAGCAATGAAGCATCACACCCCTGATTCAGCAATATGCCATGCAATAAGAACAGCAAAACAAAACCATGATCAAAGCAACAAGAAGCTTTAGTAAACATAGCAGCAATATCATAGATAAGAGTTCCATATAGTACAAATAGTACATAAGAAAGGGAGATTCATATAGTACATATAACATAATAAGGATCAAAATTTAGGATATCCATTAATTACTATTCCATATAATTCAAATAATGACCCAATTCCAAGTCCATAGAGCTTGTAAAATTGAGGGGGAAATAGCAGAAAATGTTTTACAAATGGAAAAGAAACATCTGAATAAAAGAGATATCAAACTAAAAAGGAAACAAAAATGACAAAAACACCCCCAAGAAAAACCGTTCAAGACTCATTTAAATTCACAAAATAAAAAGACCAAAAATGTGATCTTGGATGCAAAACAATCAAAAATAAAAACACCCCATTTCTATAGAATTGAAGAACAATAAAGACCCATTTGGATTCAGATAATAAAAAGACCACATTTACAATCTCAGAAGCAAAAACACAGAACCAAAAACACCCCATTTCCATTGAATGGAAGAACAATGAAGACCCATTTGAATTCATATACTAAAAAGACAAAAATTTACAATCAAAGAACCAACCCAGAGAAAAACAAAAACACCCCATTTGGATATAATTGAAGAACAATGAAAACCCAATTGGACAAAGATACTAAAAAGACAAAATTTACAATCTAAGAACCAAAACATAGAGACACAAAAACACCCCATGAGTTCAAAAGAAAAGAAAACCGAACCTGAATGAAGCAATCATGAAAGAAAAGACGAAGAAGAGAAGGCGAAAGATCTCTATGATCAAAGTAGATATTAGTAACGGCAGAACGAACAATGTCTTCTGCTTGTGGACATGTATCTCTATAGAAATCATATTCAAGATTGGAACCATCTCTTATCCTCTGATTGAATTCAAAGGGAAAAGTATTGGCTAACTTGACAGAACCAAAGGAAGTGTCAGAGAAAGAAGAAGAAGAAGAAGAAGTGCTTTGTGGTTCGCCACGAGGGTTTCTAAGAGAGAGAAGTACGGGAAGGAGTATAACGAGAGCAAGCACTATCCAAGCATTGAAGAAGCTCTGCATTTTCTTGATGATGAAGAAACAAGCGAGAAGGAGTTGTTAGGATGGGAAGTTGGTTTAGTTGCTATATTAACTCACTCACTCACTCACTAATCACTATAATCATGAATATGCTTTTCTGATTATTATCGTTATTTTTACTGAGTTTTTTTTAACTGATTATGGTTATTTAGTTAGTTTGCATGCATATTGATGCTCTAATTCTCTGTTATATAGAATATCATTTATCACTTAAGAGATTTTTTAAAGGAATTGGAATGCATGTAATTCTGGAGTCAATATATTTATACTTATTTAATGAAAATTGGACGATTTAGAGTTTATGTCTGTATTTTTACGTAATAATAAAATTTGCATCTAATCTAAATTGTCTATTTTTGTTTTTGAAAAAGTTTAGTAGAATATATTAAAAATAATCTAAGCTAAAAGTGTGCCTAGATATAATATAAAGAGTTTAAAAATCTCATAACATACTTAGGTGTGCAATTTTGACTACTTACAATATGAGTCTTTTTATGCTACTCTATTCTTGTGATACTAGAGTCTTGAGACTAGAGAAAAGAATGAGTGAACACCTATTTTATTTTTTGAGAGAAATAAAAATAAAGAGAAAACGAATGTTGAATGATTGGACGAAAATTAAAAAAAATTATGTATAAAAGTTAGAAAAAAAAAAATGTAAGTGTGATATAAGCATTAACAAGAGAATGTGCAGAATTTTTATTAGTTTAGTGGTAAGTGGATTATCTCCCCCAAGCATCTCCTACTCTAGTTATCTCCACTTCACTATCAATTCATTTAAAAAATATTGAAGAAAAAACAAAAGAGAGAAAAAAAAGACTTGATGAGAAAGATAGAGAGATGAAAAGAGTGTCCAAGGTTTTGGTGCAGAGGTTTCTATTTAGATTTAGTGTAGTTTGAAACAATGATTACTAATATTGGGTTGGTGAAAAAGTATTTATTAAACTGGATTGAGTTGCTATTTTTTATAAATTAGTCAAATAGTATACTTGGCATATGTGATATTATAATATTTTTATTTTATTTATTTATTAAAATCGTGTACTGTATTTTTTTAAAAAAAATAAAACATTAAGGTGTTAAGACATTTGATATTAATATATATATTTAAAACTGAATCCCACCTCACCCTTGAATGCCAGCTATATAAATATTTCTCACATCAGCTAAAAAGCTGATGTGGACCTCTCCTCTTTCTCCTCTCTCAAACATGCTTTCAATATCTAATCTCTTTCAATTCTACTCTATTTTTTCTATTTCATCCACAATTTTTTTAGTACCTCCAAAATCTATTTGATAATATTATTTTATAAAAATTTATAAATTATAAAATTATTTTACAATTATTTATAATTTATAAATTATTTTACAATTTGATAATAATTTATAATTTATATTATTATCAAACTATTTTATAAGTTATTCTATAATATATTTATAAATTATTTTATAATCTATTATATTATTTTATATTATTTATATTATTTTATAATATTATTAGTCATTTACCAATGGTAATAATTTATATTATTAATTATTAAATTCAATAAAAAAAACCCAACTAATCACTGATAAATATCGACATAAATGCTCTTTATTTAATAATATTATTTTATAATAAATTTATAAATTATAAAATTATTTATAATGTATTTATAAATTATTTTACAATTTGATAATACTTTATAATTTATATTATTATCAAATTATTTTTTAAGTTATTTTATAATAAATTTATAAATTATTTTATAATATTATTAGTCATTTACCAATAGTAATAATTTATATTATTAATCATTAAATTCAATAAATAAAAAAACCGACTAATCACTCCTAAATATCGACATAAATGCTTTCATGGACAATTATATTATTCCGAGTAATGATTTTATACGTTAAAAATTCAATTACTCATTAATGTCAATCTATTTATAATTTATACGTTAAAAATTCAATTACTCATTAATGTCAATCTATTTATAATTTCTTTCAGTCAATCTATTTTTTTAGTAATATTTTATAAAATAAAAATATAATTTCTATTTGACAGAAAATAAATTTATTAAAAATAATCATAAAATACGAATATATGAAAAATTATTAAAAAAGTTACTTCCAATTATTAAAATATACAAATTTATTTAAAATTATAATATATATATATATATATATGAATATATATTAAA
Source organism: Cicer pinnatifidum (assembly GCA_037974775.1). NCBI lineage: Eukaryota > Viridiplantae > Streptophyta > Magnoliopsida > Fabales > Fabaceae > Cicer > Cicer pinnatifidum. The sequence goes on along the minus strand of JBBPBR010000001.1, from coordinate 41,058,627 downwards.
AAATATAATAAACAAAAGTTTACTATATATGTGTTCTGAAAAAATATGTTAACACTAAATTTTTATCAATGAAATTATATATTTATAATTAAATGCTATTTTTTATTTTAATTTTTCTTATTATAATGATGATTTGAATGTTAAAAAATTAAGTATTGTACAAAATTAAATTATTTTTTACTAGAATTTATTTTTGGTACATATCAATATAACAATAATTCAATTGCACAAACAATTAGTTAAAATTTTTAAATACCTAAAATTGATTTAAAGTATATATAAATCTTTAATAAAATAAATTTCAAACTCTTGATAAAATTTTTAGATCTTCTTTTTGGATTTGTATTTTACATTATATTTCATCAAATAAAATCAAGTATCATTTTAAAGTACAATGAGTCAAACAATTATCCTATATAATAAGTTATCATACGAATTTTATAAAATATTTTAAAAATTAAATTAGATGATTGTGATAAACATGATTTTTCCTAATTTTAATTTTCCTAATCATATTCAATTATTACAAATCAATAAAGTAATATTATAAGATAACTATATTTATAATACATAAAATATTACTTATAAAATTATAAAATTATTTTACAATTATTTATAATAAATTTATAATTTATAAATTATTTTACAAATTATCAACTTATTTTATAAGTTATTTTATAATAAATTTATAAATTATTTTATAATATTATTAGTAATTTATCAATGTTAATAATTTATATTATTAGTCATTAAATTCGATGAAAAAAAACTACTTAATCACTCATAAATATCAACATAAATATTTTTTATCTAATCCGCATTCTCCTTTTATGAACAATTATATTATTCCACTTATGGTGACTAATAATTTTATACGTTAAAAATTCAATTAC
>JBBPBR010000001.1:41041906-41057724 GCA_037974775.1 Cicer pinnatifidum | reverse complement strand
TCAATCAATTTTTTTAGTAACGTTTTATAAAATAAAAATATATATTCTATTTGACAGAAAATACACAAATTTATTAAAAATAATCATAAAATACGAATATATAAAAAATTATTAAAAAAGTTATTTACAATTATTAAAAACTATTATCTATTATATATATTTTTTTTACAAACTCTTGATGAAATATATTTAATAATTTTTTTTACAACAACTTCTCATGCTCACAATTAAAATATTATACTAATAAAACAAATAAATTTAGACTACACTACAATATTAATATTTTTTTAAAATAAAAAATATTAAATAAAATCATATTTTTAAATTTTTACATCTTATTTTTTGGTTTGTATTTTACATTTTATTTCATCAAATAAATGCAAGTACATTACATGTTGAAAAATAAATTAACAATCAAAGTACAATGAGTCAAACAATTATCCTATATAATAAATTATCATACGAATTTTATAAAATATTTTAAAATTAAATTAGATTATTGTGATAAACATAATTTTCTCTCATTTTAATTTTCCTAATCATATTTAATTATTACAAATCAATAAAATAATATTATAAGATAACTATATTTATAATATATAAAATATTACTTATAAAACTTATAAAATTAATTAATTAACATCCGTGCATCGTGCGGGCTATAGTCTAGTACTATTATTATTTGCAACACCTTAATAGTTTAAACTAACATAGGAAAAAGAAGTACCAGGAGCACTAGGCCAAAACTCAAGAGAGTCATTGACTCATTAAAAATCTTCTTGATAAAAACCCTATGGGATAAAACTATGAAGAAGGAAAAAGTAGTGTAGCGCAAAAAAACCTCAATTCAACTAAAAAAACAAATACATAAGATTAATCAAATATCTAATTAGGGAGACTTAATATATTTTGAATGAAACCATGGACAACAAACTCTTGAATATACGAGAGCAACGAAAAATCTATGGTGTGTGATGGGAATGCTATTTAGTTATCTCTTGCAAAGTTTTCAAGGAATAATATTCAAATTAGAGAAAGTTGTGCACTATGTATATATACGAGACTACATAGAAAGTCTAACTTTCTTTATAAAAATTGAAAATAAGTTTAACTTTCCATGTGAGACTTTAAAGGAAGTCTTATATGTGAGACTTCAAAGAAAGTCTTAATTTCAATATATGATTTATAGATTTCACATTGTCACACTCTTCATATGCAACACTAATTTATTTTAATATAATTTATTGTCTGAGACTCGCAAAAAATTATGAGAGATGGTGACTATAAAAACACTTATCTCCATTGACACCAGATAGAAGTGTTTATCTGACATAATGCTTATTAAGGAAAACACCTCTCATATTGTGGATGATCTTATGTTTCCTATATCCAAGTGAATAATTTATATTGTGCATTGCTTGATAGTTCATTTTCTATTAAAAAATAATTGTTCTTTATTTTTTTTTAACATCATATATGTTTCCTTCATTGTCTTTAAGGATCTAGTAGTTGTCTTTACTAATTTTTCTAGCATTGTCTCTAATTTCACCATCGTCTAATTTTTTTTTCTAATGACATCTTTTAAATAACAAATGGTTTATTCAAAATAATTAACTACTAATTCTACTCAACAATAATTCATAATTTATGCAAATGTAAAAAACAAATACTCAACAGCTATGAATAATTTAACCTAATCAGACACAAAAAACTACGAATAATTTAACAGTGGTGAGTGAAATGAGAGTTAGATATGTAATTTGAATGTCTCTGAAATATTATTTTATTAAAAAAAATCCCAATTGAATAGATTTATATGCTTCCGTGAGAATGAGTTCTGTTGTGATAAGCACTGTAGATAAAAATTTGGTAAAAAGGAAATGGCTTCGCCCGGACTCGAACCGGAGACCTTCAGTGTGTTAGACTGACGTGATAACCAACTACACCACGAAACCACCTTATGCTCTAACAGTAATGTAATAAAAGTATTCTAATTTTACTGCGAACGTATATTTTAATATATTTCATAGTGGATGGAATAATTGAACATACAAGTAATATATTTAAAAAAGAATATTGTTGAGTTGGTGAAGAAATTTTATTTGGCCACATGAAAAATAGGGATAGTTGTTATATTGTTTTTTGAAAGATACCCATGTCTAGAACCAAGGGTAAAATTAGACTTCAATATAAATATGTTATGGAGCAAATTGAAATTAGATATTTTTCCAAAAAATTAATTATTTTTAATTAAATCAAGAAAGATTTAAAATTGTAAATAAGTAGTTTAAATTAAAGGTAAAATAAAAATAAATAAAAAAAACATCGAAACCATGTACTTCCTTTTTATATATAGTATATATTTGTCTATTGCCTAATATTTGACACCTCATCTTGAATGTTCATTTTGTATTTATTAATGTAAGATTTTCTTATTAGAAAAAATAATTAATGTGTTTCCTCAAAGTATCGAATATACTATGGTAAGAGATACTTGTTTATTTGCAAATTAGTCTTCTGAAATGGGTTTGGTTCATTGTTACTAGTAAAATTATGACAGGTAAAATCATTAGTGTAGATGCTTTCTTTGCTAATCAAACCAAACAAATCTTCTATTAATGGTTGTGTTGTCAGTTTTGTTTTTTGAAATATTGGGGCACTTCATCTTCATCAATGGTGTTGGATTTATTGATGTTCTCTTTAAACTCCACACTAAGCCTGCTATAGAAATTTATTTGGATTTTAGACAAGAGACAACTGGAAACATAAATTGAAGATTTTTCAATTTGAAAACCTATTCCGATCAATTTGGTCGGTAAATTTTGTCAACATGTCACTTAATGTGACACATCAACGTATGGCCAAATGAAACTAACGAAGAGACTAACCTGATCAATTGTTTGATAAATTACAGACTATTTAGAAATATTGACAAAATAAGTTAATACAAGTGTTCAATTTAAGGGACCAAATTTGATATTTACTCTCCTAACAATAGTCAATTTGTTAGAAGGAAAAAAAATCCAAACTTCCTTGCTTGATGGCCGACAGGAGGACTTAAAGGCTATTCAGAAAGTCACAAATGTACCAATTGTTGCAACTGACACATAGTTTGACATTTTGCTCACACTCACTATACTTGAGTTTAAGTCCAAAATTAGTAGTAGCTTATACGTAGATTTCATTATAAATCTCAATGAGATTAGTAGTTCTCCGCGATCTTGCATGGGATGTGTCTCCCCTAATATAAATTTAGTTTCATAAAAAAAAAAAAAAAAAAAATAATCACAGAAGCAATGTAAATATACAATGCAATTGCTTTGTCTATACTTGATTAATAATATCACAACCAGCACTCCACAGAGGAGATGTTTTCAAGGGTGTTGAAGAATTTACAAATGCTTCTAATCTATTCTGAAATGTCACTTCACTAGTCTTTAATAACAAAGGTAGAGGAAAACACACCCCCATTTCTACACACCTTTTATGTCTAGGCTTAATCCTATTCTCTAAGCTAAATGAGAAATAATGTGGAAACTCTTTCACCTCCTTCAAATCTCTCCCCATCTCCACCACAAAGTAATTGTATTTAGGCTCCAAATTATTCTTAATACTATAACAAAACAGCTGAGGAAATCGTCGAAACATCGAAGTTGTGTCGCGGCGAGAGAACCCGATATTCTCAAAGTAATCAATTCGGGGTATAAATTTGTCTTCGACACTACATGACAGCAAATGGGTGTGCTTGTTTACCTCTTCGATGCCGATACTTTGGAGGAAGTACATGGTAGGACGTAGTTGCTTATCAACATTGCATATAATCAACCGAGGACGACGATTTATCACATGCTTGATATTTTTGCCACTTACATGAACTTCGCGGTGAAGGAATGTGAAGACGGGTATAATGTCCGAGACTTTGGTAGTTAGAATCTCAGGGCACATGCCAACCATACGTCGAAACTCGATTGCAGTGAAATCCATAGCAGTAATGTATTCCACGGTGGATTTTATATCATCAAGTGAGGCGGTGATCAGCATTGGATGATCTTCAATAAGTGAGAAAGAGTCGATACCGATAGACTCCAGATACAGGGCCTTTTTTTCGAAACCGGTATCGCAGTTGGGAGGGAGAGTTTGGTTTGGACATCGCCACTTTACAACCTGCAGTACATCAGAAGCACAGGAAATTTCAAGCCGATGATAATTAATTCATTAGTCAGCAATTCATCATGCATACAAATAGTCAATTGTCTTGCTAAAACATGAAATTTATGCGAGAACAAATTATCACAAGGACAATTAACAATTTGTCACTGCTATTATAATCTTGTCATCAAAATTAGTTCTTTTGTCAAACCCTTGATGGTTTGCTTATATGAATGAAAATTTGATGCTGTTCAATTCCAAGGAAAGTTGAGCAAAAGGAGGAATAAACTCCCTATATAAACACTATATAAATGCATGAAAAGTTCACCAGAAATCCAATTTGATCTATATGTCAGTTAAAAGCTTAACCACACACACCATAACATAATCTAAATTTACAAAAGGTCAAGTGTTATGTACCATGCAAACTATCCTGAAGCAAAGGAATCATTAAGCATTTAAAAATGAGAATGTATTTCACAACAATTATCAAATGCATATAAAATAGATGGCAGGCGAGACTCAGGACAGTACTACAGGAATTTTACAGTACTACAGGAATTTTAAGGTAGTAAGTGGCAACTTTGTCGAAGATACAGCCATTTAACAACTTCAACTAATTTTCTAATTAAAATATAACCGAATTTTATAAAAAATAATTCCTCTAATGAATACCATTTTGAACTTCAATGAAATTGCCACCAACTATCATTGGATTGAAGAACTCTCATTTTACAGTGGTGTCAAACAGTGGCGCTATAGCACTGTGCAATTTGAACAAATCGCTATTGTTGCGCAATACACTAATTAGTAAAAAGCGTTGTCAAATAGCAGCTATAGATGTTGTGTAGCAGAATTTGAACAAACAGGTATTTTTTCTTTTCTATCTGCAATTGACAACCCTATCATATGATCAACCCACAAAAATAGAAAAAACTATATCTTTCTGGGGGCAAAGAACACCATAGAATTCAGCAATAAAGGGCAAGAGCCATAAACAAAAATTAATTTATTCTGCATATAAAATCAAAGATATTTAATATCTTCAAATCAAACATTGCCAAGGACAACTAACAATTAGAAAAATCTAAACTTGAACACTATTAAGTAGAGAACCAATTTTATGCTAGAACATTATTAAGCCGAACCCACTAAGAAAAATCTAAACTAGAGAGTAATTAAGCAGAGACCCAGTATGAAAAACCTAAAGTTGAGCATTATAAATCAGACATAACCCAATAAGAAATATCTACACTAAAGCATTAATAAGCAAAAACCCAATAAGAAAAATGATAACTTGAAGATTATTAGGAAGAATTGAGGCATTAAAAAAGACAAAGAAAAAAAAGGCTAACCGTAGCTCTGACGAAGAAGGAAGGTCGTGTGGAATGGAATGAAAGGGAAGTGGGAACCCTAGAATGAAAGGGCTTACAGAGACGAGTGAAGGATTTGGGAATGTGGTTATCGGTTGAAAACAATGGTGTTGTTGTTGCAGTGGCAGAGCACATTTTGGTTAGTTAGGGATAGAAAAAGAAGAAGAAGAATAAGAAATAGGGTTAAAAGGTTGTGAAATGTTATTGAAATTGAATTATTGAATTATTATTATTAATTATTATTGGATGAATAATAGAATTGAGATCTTGGGAGTGTGTTCTGGATTGGGGAGTGATGGATGAGGAGATAGAGAGAATGCATGCCTGTCACTTCTTGCATTGTGGGCCCTCTCTTTCTTCTCTACTTTCTTTCCTACCCTCTAACCCAAACCATACATTTCAAAACTAAACCATTCTTCTATTTTAATCTCTTTAAAACTATAATTAAACTTATTTCCTTTCAAGAAAATTATTTTTTTATTTCTCTATTTTTAAACATTCAAAGTTTTATTAAAGTTTGACAAAAATTATTTTAGTTCGTGTTCTTTAACAAATTAAATAAAAAAAACTTTAAAAAGAACTCTAAAATGGATTTAATTATATGTTTAAATAGTTATTATTATCCAATCATATTATATATAATATTAATGCTAATTAAATACGTGTAATAGTCCAAAGAGATATACAAATGACTTAATTAGGGTAGGCAAAGTAAAAAAGGGATGAGATTATGCACTTCAAATTTCTCAAACCATTTGTTAATTTTTTTTAAATGATTTGTCGTAGTCATTTACCACTTTGACTTAGATTTTTTTTTCTTTGATGTCATCTTTTACGTTTCAATTTTGGGGATTTTGATGGAAATATCCTGTTTTTTAAATTATAATACCAAAATGTATCACTTTCAAAAAATAATATTAAAATACCATACTTTTTAGCTTTAGTTGTTCACCGCAACATGGGGATGCGACCTGTTGAAGGAGAAAAATTCTCACTGATGGTCGCATACTGGGGATGCGACCTTGTACTAGCCTTTTAATTTTTTTTTGCTTGTTGAATTTGTTATTGGGTAAATTATATTTATTATTATTAAATAATTTAAAAATAATTAAAACATTTAAAATTTCAAAATATTATTATAAATAATAAAAATAATTAATTTAATAATATTATATAACTTTTAATAATTATAATAATAAATAATAATAATAATAATAATAATAATAATAATAATTTTAATAATAATAATAAAAGGAAAGTTCTATTAATAAAATTAAAATAAATTAAATTAAAAGAAAAAATACATTAAAAAAAGAAAAAAATAATAAGAATTTTAATAATAATAATAATAATAACAATAATAATAATTTTAATATTAATAATAAGAAAATTATATTAATACATTAAAATAAAATTATATTAAATCAAAAGAACAAAATACATTAATTTTGAGTAGATGTGCCAGCAGTGTTTGGACAATGTTTCTTAGTATGACCAGATATCCGACATAATCCGCACTTTCTTGGGACTCTATCCGTAGTGTCCATTTATGTTCTAATGTGTTTGGTATTTGAGCGACCTTTCTTGACTCTCCGTATTAGTGGATTGTGACACACCTTAACACTTTCATATTGTGGCCAATATCCTTCGTTTGGTATCGATTGGAACGCTTCACCGTAGACTTTTATTATTGTTTTCACCTTGTACACATCAGATATAAGACTCCAATAATCATATTTTATGATAGAACATGCTGATATCACATGTGAACAAGGCATATGTTTAGCTTGATATTTTCCACAATCGCACCACTTGTTAGGAAGATTTACACTGAAATGGCCAATTGGTCGCCCTTCTTTTGGAACTACTGTCTCGTGGACCATGAAAGTACGGTTGCTTCGATCAAAACTATCGACTCTATGACTATTGGATTTACGTATTTCTGATTTCATAAAAGTCATACATGTTTCTATGTATACCTGACTAGAAGCTAAAATTGATGCGTGTTGTTTTGCCATAGTTGGAAATAGTGTACCTGTTTTATAATATGTTGATTGGACCAAAGCAATGATGAGAAGGTTGCGTGGTTCTTTTAATACTGCGTTTATCGACTCCTCAAGGTAGGTGGTCATCTGACCCCAACGACTACCTCCATCAAATGCTTGAATCCAATCTTATCGCGGTATATTGTCTAACCATTTCAAATCTTCTGGGTTTACAATGCCAATTTCTCTGCAGTATTATCGATATGTAGACTCATTGATTGAGTAGCCTGTATTGAAACAGTAGACAATGCATTATTACAGTAATTATAAAACTTCATAAATTAATTTTTCATTAATGATAAGAAGTAAGAATTAAATTATTACCCATAGAAATAACCTTTTTCTTCAAAGCATTATCCTTAAATTCCCTTGCAAAATTTTGTGAAATATGTCGAGGGCATAATACATGCTTTGACGGAGGATGTCGTCACCCATTATTCGGATTATTATAAGCACTTTTGATAGATTCGTGTCTATCTGAAATCAAACAAATGTTGGCTTGTGGAGTGACGTGTGATCTCAAATTTCTCAAAAAAACTCCAAGCCTCTTTTGTCTCACCTTCCACAAGAGCATAAGCAATGTGAATGATATTGGCGTTCCCATCCTGTGCAACTGCTACCAATAGAGTTCCCTGATACTTGTCGTATAACCAAGTTCCATCAACTTGTACAATTGGTTTGCAAAATTTAAACGCATATATGCATCGAACGTAAGCCCAAAATAGTCTATGAAATATTGTCATCCCATTTATCAAACCATGTTCATGATAAGCTGGGATTGTTTCCATTTTAATAATGGTTCCTGGAGCAAACGTTTGCATAACTAATAACCATCGTGGAAGTTGATTGTAAGACTCTTCCCAATTGCCATAAATTTGTTCGATCGCCTTATTTTTTCCCAACCAAGCCTTTCTATAACTAATTGTGTAGTTATGCAAAGCCTGAATCCGAGCAATAATGACATTCGCTTTGATTGAATGGTCCATCCTCATAACTTGCATTATACTTGCACATATCATGTAAGAATCGAGCTTTGTATGATTTTGTGATAGTGTAGAATTTGTGCATGTATGAGGCGCATTCAATTTCCCAATCACCCACAATTCACTTTTTTTGCGTTTTGAAGCTCTACATCTAAACAAACAATTTGAATGTGAACAAATAAAAACGTACCTTTCTAAATATGATTTTTACACCACAAAGTTCAATGATTGTTTTAGGTGATAACGCTTGATTGCATGTACACATTCATCCTTGTTATGAAACTTCATTCCAACTGCAAGAGTTCCACCTAAATTTGGGACTTCGTCAATGAACATGTGATCAAATTCAGTTGGTTGGTTTGCGGTGGATAGATTGATGTTCTTCATGTGGAATGATGGATCGAATACATGTGGGATAGGTTGATCTTCTGCTTCCATATCTTCATCAACATCATCATCGTCAGAATCACCAGATGATTCATCGAAGTATGTTTCATCATCTTCACTATAGTCACCTAATTCTTCCTCATTAATATTATAATGGACACTAAGCGGAAGATCACATTGTGAACTTGTTGGGAGAGATTCGTGATGAAGTTGTTGGGAGACATTATGGACATGTTGAGTTTGTTCATTTTGGCTAGAGTATGGTTCATAGTGTTGTGATGGAGAATATACGTCGGGTTGATAAGGGCTAGAGTACGGTTCATAGTGTTGTGATGGGATGTAGTTCAGATTATGCATGTTTGAGGTTGATGGTTGATTTGTTGAAGTAGGACCACTTTCAAATGTAATGTATAACTCAATGCTGCCGAGTTGTGACCATTGTGCATAAACATCAAACATGAGTTGAACATCTACCACCATTGTGGAGGCTAACCTTTGAGCAATGTGTGAGAGAAATTCAATTGTAACTGAATTTTGGAATACGCTTAGTCTCTATTTAGAGCAACTTCACTTGCTCTTTTTTTTTTCTTTCGAATCACAAGCTGTAAAAGTTAATCAGTTTTTTTTCAAAACAAATAACATTGATATTAATCTGTGTTTTTTTTTTTTTTTTCTAAACAAATAACATTAATAATAGTTTTGCTTCTTTTATCATCTCCAAATTTGTAATCACCATTTATCATCTTGGATTGAGGTGTGGATATTGTAACAAACTACAGATTCAAATAGAAAAAAGAAATTAACCTCTATAATGTGAAAGAAATTCTTAAATAGCTAGTAATTACGGTAAAAGAAGCAAAACTAGAAGGCATGTTAATACAAAATAGCTTAATCAATTTCCATCCGAGACATGAAATTTACCTGAAGAACTTAAAGAAATTACTATATCTTCTAGCTACTACTACTATAAAAGATGCAAAATATAGATGAGATTATGAAATCGGGAGAAGTTACTTCATGTTAAGGTGTAACCCATTGAAATAATTAATTCAAAAAATCAAGGTTGAAGTTAGTGGCGGAGCTTGACTAAAAACTATGGGGCGGCCGACATCAAATTTTTTTTTCACTCTTCATATCTTTCACTTTCACAAATTTTCCTCTTGAGAAAAGAATCAATTCTTTTACTTTTCTTCATTCTCACAAACTTCTCTAAATCAACCAATTTAGGAAACATAAAACATCTTTTCAGTGAAAATTAAATGGAAACAAAAATCAAACATATGCAACAAAAAAACTCAAACACTTTATATAAACAAAAAATCAAACACCTTACATGCAACAACAAAACTCTAAACAAAAATCAGCAACAAGATCTAATTTGAAACAAACAAAAACTCCAAACAAACAAAACTCAAAAACAAAACTCTTAACAAACAAAACTCCAAATCAAAACTCTAAAACAATCAATTCTTTTACTCTTCTTTATTCTCATAAACTTATCTAAATCAACCAATTTAGGAAACATAAAATCAAAACACCTTATTTGCAACAACAAAACTCAAATACTTTATATAGACATAAAATCAAACACCTTATATGCAACACAAAAACTCCAAACAAAAATCAGCACTAACATTTAATTGAAACTCCAAATCAAAACTCCATACTTCATATCGAAGCTCCAAACTCACAACTAACAAAACTCGAAATCAAAACTCCAAATAAGCACTAACAAAAATCAACATTAACAAAACTTCAAATCAAAACTACAAACATCAATTCTGATTATAAACAAAAATACAAAATTGAAATTCGAGCCTTTTGAGTTTTGACCATTGATGAATGGCAGAGGCGGAGTTGATCAGAGGCGGAGAGCAGGGCAGAGGCAGTGAGCACAGGAGCGGCTAAGCAAATGAGAGTGAATCATAAGTTTGAGAAAGATTGAGCGTGAATTGCAGATGACCGTGAATCGGTGAATCACAAGTTTGAGCGACGCGAGGAAGAGGTGGCGAGGAGTGGTTAAGCATATGAGGCAAGTTCGAGTTCACAAGTTTGGGGTGGTCGCGGCCATCCCATGTCCCTACAAAGCTCCGCCCCTAATTGAAAATATAAAGATATGTGTAGTACTAGGAAGTAGCAAAAAGAAAACAAAGAAAATGATGAGAAAGTGGAGGAAAATTGTGGAGACTAACCTGCGAGTGTGAGAGAAATTCAACTGTAACTGAATTTTGGAATACACTTAGTCTCTATTTAGAGCAACTTCACTTGCTTTCTTTTTTTTTTCGAATCACAAACTGCAAAAGTTAATCAATGTTTTTCTTAAACAAATAACATTAATATTAATCAGTTTTTTTTTAAACAAATAACATTAATAGTAGTTTTGCTTCTTTTATCATGTCCAGATTTGTAATCACCATTTATCATCTTAGATTGAGGTGTGGATATTGTAACATACTATAGATTCAAAAAGAAAAAAAAAACCTCTCTGATGTGTAAGAAATTCTCAAATAGCTAGTTACGGTAACAAAAGCAAAACTAGAAGGCATGTTAATACAAAATAGCTATAATCAATTTCCATCCGAGACATGAAATTTACTTGAAAAAGTTGAGAAATCACTATAACTACTAGCTACTACTACTATAGAAGATGCAAAATGTAACACCCCGTTTTTAATAAGCGAGGGTGTATTTTTTTTTCAAAAGAAATTAAAATAAAACAGAGAAAATAAATAAGGAAACACCTTTGGGTAAATAATTAAGTCATAATAATTTACAAGCAGCGGAATAGTTTTTCGAAACATGAGTCCAAAATATTTACACATCAAAAAGTGGTACAGCCTTCCACTTTGAAATAAACACAATTCAAAATAAAGACATATGTTCCCTCTATGTCAACCTAATCTGATCATTCTACAAAAACTATACACCCTGAGTGATCTCCACGCGCCCCGTAAGATCCTCCTAACATAGCTCCAGTCAAACATTCTCATCTACATTCCCATCCGTAGGGTACGAACAGGTAGGATTGTCCTGACTCTCATCTGAGGGCAAAGCCCAGATTTCCACAATAGTTGTAAAGGGTCACCAACCGAAATTAACAGTTAACACATAACATTTAAGTTTTTAAATGCACAAAATACCTTTTCAACTTAGCATGCACCTTAAAAGGGTTTCCATATGCTAAAAATTCATAAACAAGGTTGAAAAATGAAGTTTTTAACAAAACAACACTGCTGTATTCGAATACAGCATCTTTGTATTCGAATACAAGGCTATTTCAGCATTCAGCAGCAAAACAGCATGTCTGTATTCGACTACAACAGTCTGTATTCGACTACACAGCAAGTCAGTGGCAAAACAGCATGTCTGTATTCGAATACAACCTGCTGTATTCGAATACACATCAGACAGCAGCAGAAAAACAGCAAAATTCAGCATTTTTCAGCTTTTGAAAGGGTTCGAAATCAACCAACACTTACACACAAATCCAAACAACCACACTTAGCAATTATAGCGCAATCACCACGACATCTTGAGTTTTGAAATAGTTTTGCAATCAATCACACTTACACACAACTCCAAAACAAAACACTTAGCGATTATAACACAATTACTACAACATCATGAGTTTCGAAATAGTATTGCAATCAAACATGTTATCACCAAATTCCAAAACATAACACTTAACACTTATAACACAATACCCACACGGACAAAATGAACCAACAATTCACAATTTAACAGGGTGTAGTCTCTCACGGACAAACACCTGTGCAGTCTCTCACGGACAAACACAATTCACCAGGGCGTAGTCTCTCACGGACAAACCCCTGTGCAGTCTCTCACGGATAAACACAATTCACCAAGAAACGTAAGTCGTAAACGTACTGCCTATCACGGGCCCGTACCGTTTACCAAGGTGCCACCTATCACGGGTCTGCACAACTTACCAAAAATCGTAAACCATAAACGTACTGCCTATCACGGGCCCGTACCGTTTACCAAGAAACGTAAGTCGTAAACGTACCACCTATCACGGGTCTGTACTGTTTACCGAGGTGCCACCTATCACGGGTCTGCACAACTTACCAAAAATCGTAAACCATAAACGTACTGTCTATCACGGGCCCGTACCGTTTACCAAGAAACGTAAGTCGTAAACGTACCACCTATCACGGGTCTGTACTGTTTACCGAGGTGCCACCTATCACGGGTCTGCACAACTTACCAAAAATCGTAAACCATAAACGTACTGCCTATCACGGGCCCGTACCGTTTACCAAGGTGCCACCTATCACGGGTCTGCACGGTTTACTAAAACAAACATTAAGTAAACGAGACATTAAGAGATTCCCCATTTTTAATACTCACTTAACTTAAGCGATTTTCAAAACAAACATTAAGTAACCAAGACATTAAGAGATTCCCCATTCTTAACGCCCAGTTAACTTAAATGATTTTCCAAAACAACATTAAGTAAATAAGTCATTAAGAGATTCCCCATTCTTAATACTTATTTAACTTAAACGATTTTCGAAACAAATATTAAGTAAACGAGACATTAAGAGATTCCCCATTCTTAATTCTCATTTCACTTAAAAGATTTTCCAAAACAAACATTAAGTAACCAAGACATTAAGAGATTCCCCATTCTTAACGCCCAATTAACTTAAACGATTTTTCAAAACAAATATTAAGTAAACGAGACATTAAGAGATTCCCCATTCTTAATTCTCATTTAACTTAAACGATTTTCCAAAACAAACATTAAGTAAACAAGACATTAAGAGATTCTCCATTCTTAATACTCGTTTAACTTAATGGTTTTCAAATTCCACACAAAACAAACTCAAACATACTTTCACATTCACTCCATAATTCACACAAAATCATTTTTCCACACAAACCACACAAAACACATCTCAAATTCTATAATTATCAAATATGAACACGCCGAATACGACGACACAAATCAACACAATCCATCACTCAAACACAACAAATTTCATTTACTCAAAATCATACATAAATGAGGTAAATTTATTTTTCATGAAACATTCATCAACATCACCAAAACCCCACATTAGAGTTTCACCCATAAAGCATTAATTCGTTTTTCCCCAAATCAACGCTTCAACCCTCACAAATTCTTTTCCACACAACCACAAGTAAGTCCCTAAATGCAAACTAAAAGTTTGGAAGGAGCCCTTACCTTCACGTTAGCTGTAACGTGCGATTACAGTACCGCGAGCAAATCCGGTAAAATCTTCGCTCGCAACGCCGCTTCCAAAGTTGGTCCCCTAGCACCGTAGCGTGGTAGTGAGCAACTTTCCCTTCTATCTCTTCGTGAAATGAAGCTTAGATCTAAATGAAACGGGGAGGTTTGTGTTTGAATCCCTAATACCGTTTTTCATCGTTTTCGAAACAACGAGGAAGTATGAAGCTGAGAAAATCTTGCTCTCTTATCCACTAATACTTGGGTTTCTATTCTTGAAGTCAAAGAACGAAAAAGGAAGCAAAACCAACGAATGAAGAAAAAGGAAGAAGGTGGCGTGAGCGCGGGCAGAGGAAGAAGAAGAGAAATGTTTCTTTCTCTCTCCTTTGTCTTTCTTTCCTTCTTATTTCCTTTCTTTCTAGTTCCTTTTCTTTCTTTTCTACCTCCTTTCCTTTTTCCTCCAAACAAACATATATATATATATATATATATATATATATATTAATTATAACTTAACAAATATCTAGATATTTATTAAAATTACAATTTCACCCAAAACCTCTCCAAACCATTTTTTGTCAAAATATCTACTATCGTCGCAACTCAATTGACGGTTTTGAAATCCGAGATATTTTTAACAAAATTGCCCAGTATTAAATCCTTCGTAACGAAAATAAATTATTTTCCGACAAATAATTTTTAATTCAATTTCCAAAAATATATTTTTGGCATTTAACTCACTCAATACCAAAAACGGGGCTAAGAGTCTAAGAAATTCTACACAAAATACCCTAAAATTGTATAACTTAGGATTTAAAATTACGGGTCTTACACAAAATATAAATGAGATTATGAAATCGGGAGAAGTTACTTCATGTTATGGTGTAGAACACGGTCATAATTAATTCAGAAAATTAAG
The DNA here is from genome assembly GCA_037974775.1 of Cicer pinnatifidum. NCBI lineage: Eukaryota > Viridiplantae > Streptophyta > Magnoliopsida > Fabales > Fabaceae > Cicer > Cicer pinnatifidum. The sequence continues at coordinate 41,042,653 of JBBPBR010000001.1, read as the reverse complement.
GTTGAAATAATAAAGATTGGTGAAGTACTATGAAGTAGCAAAAAGGAAACGAAAGAAAATGATGAGAAAGTGGAGGAAAATTGCGGAGACTAACCTGTGAGCAATGTGTGGGAGAAATTCAACTGTAACTGAATTTTGGAATAGGCTTAGTCTTTATTTAGAGAAACTTCATTTGCTCTTTTTTTTCTTCAAATAACAAGCTGTAAAAGTTAATCAGTGTGTTTTTTAAACAAATAACCTTAATATTAATCTGTGTTTTTTTTAACCAATAACATTAATAATAGTTTTGCTTCTTTTATCATCTCCAAATTTATAATCACCATTTATCATGTAGGATTGAAGTGTGGATATTGTAACAGACTACAGATTCAAACCGTAAAAAGAAATTAACCTCTCTTATGTGAAAGAAATTCTCAAATAGCTAGTTACGGTAAAAGAAGCAAAACTAGAAGCTTAATCAATTTCCATCTGAGACATGAAATTTACTTGAAAAAGTTGAGAAATCACTATAACTACTAAGTACTACTACTAGAGAAGATGCAAAACATAAATAAGATTATGAAATCAGGAGAAGTTACTTCATGTTATGGTGTAGCACACTGTCAGAATTAATTCAGAAAATTAAGGTTGAAATAATAAAGATAGGTGAAGTAGTAGGAAGTAGCAAAAAAGAAAACGAAAGAAAATGAGCAACTTCACTTGCTCTCTCTCTCTCTTTTTTTTTTTTTTTTTTGAATCACAAGCTGC
>JBBPBR010000001.1:41012922-41041619 GCA_037974775.1 Cicer pinnatifidum | reverse complement strand
TTTTTATATAAACAAATAACATTGATATTAGTTTTGCTTCTTTTATCATCTCCAGATTTGTAATCACCATTTATCATCTTGGATTGAGGTGTGTATATTGTAACATACTACAGATTCAAATAGAAAAAAGAAATTAAGAATTTCTCAAATAGCTAATTGCGGTAAAAGAAGCAAAACTAGAAGGCATGCTAATACAAAATAGCTTAATCAATTTCCGTACGAGACATGAAATTTACCTGAAGAAGTTGAGAAATCACTATATCTACTAACTACTACTACTATAAAAGATGTAAAACATAGATGAGATTATGAAATCGGGAGAAGTTACTTCATGTTATGGTATAATGCACTGACATAATTAATTCAGAAAATCAAGGTTGAAATAATAAAGATAGGTGAAGTACTAGGAAGTAGCCAAAAGAAAACAAATGAAAATGACGAGAAAATGGAGGAAAATTGTGGAGACTAACGTGTGACTGTGTGAGCAATGTGTGAGAGTTGGAATACTTAGTCTCTATTTATACCAAACTTCAGTTACTCTTTTTTTTTTTATTATGAATCACAAACTGCAAATGTTAATCAGTGTTTTTTTAAATAAATAATATTAATATTAATTAGTGTTTTTTTTAAACAATTAACATTAATAATAAATAACTAACACCAAACCAAGTGTTTGAACTCAGAAACTCTCAGGCACGTAAAATGTGAACCTTTGCGAAACCATTTCTCATTTTTGCGAATTCGTCGAGCCCTTCACTCTTCGGCGAGCCAATATATTTGTCTTCGCTCAACTCCGTTGTAGTTGTTCGATTCTACATAACTGTGAGTAGAGTGCGATCGTTGTCTTATATTTTATTACATTATATTTATTATTTTACTCGTTTTCTATGTTAACGGCCTTTGAACTTTTTTTCTTTTAATTATTTATTTATTTTAACTGTTTTAGTTATATAATATAATATTAATTTGATTTATGTATGGAGTATAAAATATTTAAATATTGAATTGATATATAAATAAATATGTTTTTCACGTGTTATGATGAAATAGGAAATGATTTTTAAACATGTTTTAAAATTTGTTGTTATAAGTATGAAAACTTTAATGGTGGTAGATGCATCTAATTACGTTTATTTTGATTAGAGAGAGTGCCTCTATGAATATTGTTGTATATTGTTATAAGTATGAATATGTTTTTCTTTAATGATTTTATGATGTGTATATTTTATTTGAAAATTATTTATATTTTAAATAATATTGTTTAACATAATTGTCACAAAATTGTAATTCAATTATTTGTGTTTTTTTGTGTGTTTCCCTTATAGTTTGGTTATGATTGTTGTATTATTACTAAGTCTTTGTGATTATGCACTTGAGTAGCAAATTTGAGTCTCAAACATTTTTTTTAGACATCTTTGATCGATGACATTTATTGTTGTTGTAAAGCCTATTGATTCGTAATGTATTTTACGATTATTTTGAGTCTAAAAAGTCTTTTTAGGAAATATATTGAATATTAGATTACGGTCTTTGGATTATAACTAAATTGAAAATTTAAATAGGAATTTAATAAATTTGAAATAGAGGGTATTCTATCGAAATTTCGAGAAAAATTATAATATTTTTAAAATGGTTATTGAGAACTATTTAGTCGCATGATTGTTAAGTTTTGACATATTTAAATAATATAAAATATACTTTATTTATTTACTTATTAAAAAATACAATTTATTTTGTTTGTTTAATTCATTTTAAATTTTTTATTAAAATTTATAATTGATCCTAAACGTAATCTTATAATAAAATTAATTGTTATACTATTTTTTGACATGAAAACATAAATAATAATTCTACTCAAAATCGATTTTAAAAATCAATTCGTTTGAAAATTAATCTTATCGATACAAAAAAATCTTTTACTTCAAATCATTTGTGAGCCCTTACATTTAAATTCTGTCACTGAAGCAAAAACCGATAATGGGAAGCGATCGAAAATCGAAGAGAAATAGTTATTCTTCGCCTTCTGAATCTGAAGGTACTTCACTTTTCCTTTCATTCTTTGTGCAGCTTCTTGCTCTTTATTTATAACAAAATAAAAAGGTTTAGGGTTGCAAATTAAATGGTTCTTCAAAATAGGGAAATCAAATTTAGATTTTTTTTTTAATTATTATTACTGATTGTTAATGTTAGTGTTAATTCACAGATGAGAAGAAAAGCAAGAGGAAGAGAACAGTAGATGATGAGGAAAAGAAGAACCGGAAGAGGGAAAAGAAAGAGAAAAGGAAGCATTCTAAAGATAAATCTGATAAGGGTACATGTTTTGGAAATAGTTTGACTTTATTTTGTTTTTTGTTACAGAAATAGTTTTTATATAAACATTTATATAATAAGTACTGAATTAAATTGTTTATGCAAACAGAGCTTAGTAATCATTGATTAGTCAATTTTTTAGCATTAAACTGTACTTTTTTCCTTTTTCTTTCTATGTAGTAGTTGGATGACTAAGAAGTCATTGATTCATTTTTATTATGGGACTTGGATATATAGTTACTTAGGGTTTGTGTTGGTTGTCTGATATGGACAGCAATGGTCAATGTTGGCAGAACTGTTTATATTAAGGGTTTAGTGTTGGTTATCTCCAAAGGACTGTTTATATTAAGTCTTGAATATGATAAGATGATAACTTTAAAATTCCTTGTATTGGTTTGTAAGTAATGTTGTTTTCGAAGTGGTTTAGGTTGTGATTGTTTATATAAGGATCATATGTACCTACTTAACTGAATTATTTTAAACTGAGGAACAAGGCAAAAGATGCTTTATCCTTAATTAATTGACATGTAGGGTTCTTAGGAGATTTGTAAGGCTGAGCTAGTTTTACTATCAAGCAAGAGGGTAGGGTATCTTAGACTGACTCCAGAGGCTGTTAGTCTCTTTGAAATCTTCAATGACCTAGTCCATAGCCATGCCGATAATATGGTGTAAATTTTAATGTATAATGAATTTTAGGCATCTTCCTTTCTATAAGTAGATGCGTGGAAAGGAGGTGTCAGTATCACAAATCATTAAGCAATGTTTAATTCATTTAGGCTAACTAATTGTGGTTTTGGGCAAGGAAAAACATGAAAGGAAAGCTTATGGTCATGCTAAACTGCAACATGTTTATAACATAGATTTCCTGAACTAACATCCTTGTTCTTCTCCATTCATAGAAGATTCAACTTTTTACCTATTCCTATCTTTCCCTTTGGACGTATTGATGATGTATGTTTGATTGAATGCATTGACTATCATAGAATACTCAACCCCAAAAAGCTCAAGGAGTGATGATTCTCCAAGTATTATAAGGGATACTTTGGTCATATCACTAGTTGACCTCAAGCTCAGCACGCCCTTTCACACCTAGGGTAGGTCCGATAGGACTCTTGGAGTGAAAAGTTTGCTAGACTAGACATAAATAGGCGGCCTGGTAAGAAATCTAGGATAGGCTTCAGTTAAATGGGTTGAAGGAAATCTAGGACTTAGTACAACGAAGGCGGCAAGGATTTTGATGTCGAAGTAGAATCTCCCAGAATGTGAACTTTGGTACCATCTTCGAATCTGAACTAGGCTCTAACTCAACCTCAATAGTTAGTTTGAGGGGTGTGGATTGGCCAAACCTTATGAAGATTACTTTGGCCACATCACTAATGTGAGATCTCAACAGGAGTATTTAGTCATAGGCATTAAGTTATTTAGGATTACAGAATGTTATTTGTATGGGTTAGGTATATATTTAAATTGTGGTGACAATTTCTGTTTGGTAGGTTTTCTTCCCTATATTTGAGGTAATAGTGATTTTTAGTCATTAGGATTCCTAGCTATCGATCTCAATTTTCTTTCTGACCTCTCAAATCTTTCCCAAATTCATCTTTGTTCCATATTATGTTTGGTTTGTACTAGATGAATAAATGTGTATCTGAACTGAAGTTTTCAATTCCCTTATTATTGGATAACCTCTTGAAGATACAAGATAAATACAAACTAAAATCGCATTTTACTTACTACAATTGCCGACAACTGTGGCCAACATTGGCTGTCTAATTGGTTTTATTACTGCCACTGGAGATTGCTTTTGTAGTGCTTCGCTTTCTTTCGTTGCAAATGCTTCAGTTTTTAAGAAAAATACTTTCTTTGATGAATTTCTCTCCTTGTTTTGTTTTCCATAACACAATTGATTCTCTGGTGAATACACAAAAAAAAAAAAAACGGCGGGAAGTTTTTATTCCAAAAGAAAACATTTTTTTTATACTTTTGATGTAAAAATGTTTTATTTCTGAATAAAAAACTTTCAAATTTTGTATCTTGAACACAGCACTGAGGGATAATGTAATCTAATCATATATGCAGGAAAACAAAGTAGAATATCTTTTTTTGAAAGATTTTATTTTAAGTTGTTATAATACTTCATTTTTAATTGACTTTCTATTTATTTCAGAGAAGAAGTTAAAAGACAAGCACAAAAGTAAACGCAGCAAAGGTGAAGGCAATATGGTGAGTTGTGTTCCCAATTTACTAATAATGTTACATCCAGAAGAAGAATCTTTTTTTCACTTATTAACATGCTGGATATCTGGTGACTGGTATCATGGTATCAGATCCTCTTTTGGTGCCGTTACATTTTCTTTTATGAATTTTAATTCAATTCTTGCATCCTGTTTTACCAGGTGCTGAGTTTATCTATATGGGTAGACAGGAAAAGCTTTTAGTTTATTGTAAAGAAAGCACAATATAGATAAATAACACTGAATTAGTTCATGTCTTCATGCTTCAATGTCTAACATTTCTCTTATTTTGAAGATTCAAATGGTTGATAGCTACTTTAATTTTGTTGAAGTTATGGGTTTTAGGTAAAAGGAAATAAATAATTAGGGAAATCAAGAAACAAATCATAATAGGAGGGATGGGTAGCTCAACTGGTTTGAGCTAACAGTTTAATTAGGTTTATTACTACAAGTACCAGGGTTCAAATCCTGGTGATGAAAAAATAAAAATAAAAAATAAAAAGAAACAAATCATAATAATATCTATAGGTAATATACAAACTAATCTTAAGAGATCATCTAATGTGCTCTAAGATTATAAATTGATCCTGGTAATCTGATCCTAGGAAATAAATAAGTTACTATGCTGATTCCAGTTATTTAAATTTATTCCAAAATTGTGATTGTTGAGGTGATTTATTTAGTGGTTCATACTTCTTTTGTACTTATGGTTTATATCTCTTGAAATGTAGGAATTCCAAGAATTGTCCCGTGATGATTATTTGGTTCATACTTCTTTTGTACTTATGGTTTATATCTCTTGAAATGTAGGAATTCCAAGAATTGTCCCGTGATGATTATTTTGCTAAGAATAATGAATTTGCTACCTGGCTGAAAGAAGAGAAGAATGTGTTTTTCTCTGATCTATTATCTGAGTCAGCACGTGAGTTGTTTGCAGAATTTGTCAAAGCTTGGAATAGAGGAAAGCTTCAATCGAATTATTATGAAGGCATTGCAACCGCGCCACGCACATCCCATAACTGGAAGATAAAAAAGTAGATCAGTTAAATGAGCAGTCATTTTGATCCACTCTCTATAGAGCCTTTGTTTAGTTTTCCTTTCTAACAGTAACAACTGACTTGAAACTCGGTAAAAATATAGATGTTATTTTATCTGTATAAATTGCACACATGCATCAAATTCCGATTGTCGGTTGTTCATCGCCCCAAAAAGAAAAGGTGTAAAGAGCAGAGGACAGATGGAGATTTTTTTTTTTGGCAAATGATGGTGGGTGTTAAGTTAGGGATAGAACCTTTTATATCTTTTATCACTCCACTCTTTAACTCTTCTATCAGAATTATGAAGTCAAATTTAAAATTTATATCCTCTTGTAGAATCGATAGAGTTAATGTCACTTCCCTGGCTGTCTTTATGTGAATCAATGTGACTGATTTTGTGAATCAGCAAGGGTGCTAGACTGATGTATTTTTAGAAGACATGTTATGAACATGTCTGTCATATGCCTACGTTGTGTATCATAGTGACTAAGAAAGGGGTAATTATGTCTAATTCTAATACTCAATTTTAATTAAGGAGAAATACTCTTTTTTTTTTTTTTTTTCTTCTTTCAATTTTATGTTAGTTCTTTATCTTTTCTTTTTTAATTTAGTTTTACATGGTTAAAAATGTTAATAATTTTCTTTTATTGGCTTATTTATCTATTTATTTTTATTTTCTACAGAAGTTTTTGGACTCTGATTTGTCACAATTGATGCATGAGATTGTGCATGCGACACATTTACGTTTATTGTTATTGCAAATGATCCAATAATGCCTGATAATTAATATTTTATAGCACATATGCTATGCGACTAAATTGAAACTAAAACATAAATAATTGACTAACCTGAAATTAAAATTAAGGGCCGACCAAATTTATTGACTTTTTTACACTAAGTATGTCCATAAATGGAATCTCTATGGTCAACTAGGACAAGAGCATCTCAACTATCCAATTTAATTAATTTATAATATTTTGTTTATTAATTTGTTGAACTTTAAATTTGAACTATTCAATTTCAATCCAAGAGTTTCTAATGCAGTGATTCAACTATCCAATTTAATTATTTATTTATAATATTTTGTTTATTAATTTGTTGAATTGTAAATTTGAGTTATTCAATTTCAATCCAAGAGTTTCTAATGCAGTGATTGCGTGAGTACAGGGAATCACGTCCCCATATATTGCATATTGATACTATTCATATATAATTTTGGTTAGAAGTTTATTCATCTTTAGTATACATTTGTAGTTTTGTCGAATGTGTACAAGATATTTTTGAATCATGCATAAATTTGTTTTTCACCATTGAATCAATAAGTTCTATCATTTCTCATTTGATTCAATAATGAAATTTTTATTAATCCGATAGAAATAAATTTAAATATAATGTAAGAATGACCCTACTTATATTCCATAAAATTAGCTTACATCTATATGTTGCAGTACCATTTTTTGTTGGTGAGAAAGATATAAAAAACGCCCATCTTTCCGATATATCGTAAATTTAAAAACATACTTATCTCATTATGCAAAGGATCTATGTTAAGAATGTTCTTTTGTACCCCTCCCCAATTAACCCTATACCTCCATTTTAAATTTTTCGTTTGAATTGTCCAAATTACCCTTTAGAAAATTGTTAAAACAACAAATTCCTTCATACCCCCACAACTTGTGATTTCCAAAAAAGTGAGTCTCGAAGTTTTTATTTTTTTACTGGAAATTTCACGAGGAATGAAATTTCCGGTAGTTATAATTCAATATCAAAAATTTCATTTTTGAAATTTTTGAGAGTAGCACTCGAAAATTTGAAATATCCGATAGTTGTTTTCAATACAGGAAATTTCAAATTTCCTAGTGGTACTCTGGAAAATTTCAAAAATGAAATTTCCAGTATTGTATTTTAAATATCGAAAATTTCATTGCTCATTGAAATTTTCGGAACAGTTTTATATTTTTTTTACATAATTTTTAACATTTTTTTTAATTTTATTTTTTTAATGAGACCAAAGGAGCAAAAACAGACGATGAACATTCTCGAGTTCGACCTCCTACACAATCAAATAGGAGAGCTGCAGTTGAAAAAAGAAGAAAGAGGACGAAGAAATGCAGGCGCATGAGTTTGAGCAAGATCCTGCGTTTGATGAAGAACAGGATCACCAACACCAACAAGATCATGCGTTTGATGATGAACATGATCAACAGTACCAGTTTGAACACGATCATCATCAGCAGCCTGAAGAACCTATATTTTATGGAGGTCCTTACGATCTTTCTGTTCTTAAGGATTATGAGCACCATATTGTAGTTAAAGTGTGGAATTGATAGGTTAATAAATAATTTATTTTATTACCTATAATAATATAGCATAATATGTATATTTTAATATATTTGTAGTATAGGTTATTACAAAGTTGATTTTATGATAGACGTAAGTTGATTTTAGGTTATTACAAAATTGATTTTAATGAAATATTTGTATATAGATTTTAAGTTATTGTGTGTTATTTTTAATTAAACAAGATAGAGGTGCCTTAAAGGTTGTTTCAAATGATAAAAAGCAAGACAAATTCATTGATATTAGATATGTACTATCTGCTCAAATAGATAATTGAATTACTATATATGGAGTACGTCCTCTGCAAATATGTAGTTTGCACATAATTGACGGTAATTTGATATCTGCTTTTGCTGAGCGATGACACGCAGAAACTAGCTCATTTCACATGTTATTTGGTGAAACGACTATTACTCTTGACGATGTTAGGGGTCTTTTGAACATCCCATGTTATGGAGAGTTTTTCATACCTTCCACTAATGTCAATGAAGATTTGGCAATTGCTGCTATTGTTGAGTTATTGGGAGTTGATTATGATGAAGCTGTAAATAAAACTAGGACCAATAGAGGTGCCTCGTATAGTTTTGAGTGGTTGAAATCTGTATTTTTTAAGCAACTTCATGAAGAACAATATAGCTGTGCAACGAGGGCATACCTACTTCATTTGGTAGGGTGTACCATTCTAGCTGATAAAAGTTTTACTCTTGTATCTGCAAAATATTTGTTTCTTTTTCAAGACCTTAATACTCGTGGTAAATGGGCATGGGGACCCGTTGCGCTTGTTGTTTTATATGTCTATCTTATAGATGATACACTGCCTACAACGAAGCAGATTGGAGGATACTTATATCTATTTCAGGCACTATTATATTTGTTATACTTATTTAATTATTTGATATTTTTTTAATTATTTGTATTTTTTTAATTATTTGTTAAGATGCTTATTTAATTATATTTTTTTAATTATTTGATATTTTTTAATTATGTGATAAGATGCTTATTTAATTATTTATATATATATTTTTAATTATTTACAGACATGAATTTATGAGCATTTTCCTGATATTTGTTTTAGGATGCTTTGATGTCACAGATGTTTCGGGATGCTTTGAGAGATACTAATATTATCTGAACGTCAAATTACAATGAAAACTTTATGACACAATTCCAGTATGTGTTGTTGTTTACAGGGTACATTTGTTGGTGTTCCATGATGATATCGTATTTACCAGAGAGGTGCATACGACAGTTTGAGTATATTCAACACATTCCTCCTACATCACCGATGTTCGTTGTACGTGATGTTGATGTTGAATGGAGTATGTACAAGAACTTTGTACGATCACTTCATACTAAATTGCATTCAACTGCATATCCACATAAGTGTGTTGAGGGATATATTCAGTGGTATTATAGAATATCCCGTTCTCGGATGATCCCTTACGTTGTTGCAGATGCTAGTGCTGGTCCTAGACATGGTGTTGGTCCTAGTCATGGTGTTGGTCCTAGTCATGATGCTGGTCCTAGATGTACACGGTGTCAAGAAATTGGTGGCCTTATACAACATAGTTTAGATTTACATATGGGTGGTCCTAAAGATGAGATGTGTGTCTTATTAGAAAAAGTTTTACACATTTCTAGAGGAGGATATTATTAGTAGTATAATAGTTGTATTTTTAGGCTAAATTACATCCGCGGTCCCTTAACTTAATTTCAGGTAACATTTTAGTCATTTATCTTTTTTTTTTCCCGAGTTGGTCATTTATTTTAATTTTAAGTGACAATTTGATATTTTATGTTTAAAGTTTCAACAATGTTATTCTTGTTTTTACAAAAATTCAAAAAAATTATCAAATTTTTCAAACAAAACTCATAAAATTCATTATCATCTTCAATAAAATACAAATTTAATCCAATTCATATATTAAATCTTGAAATAAACTCATATTTTCATTCTTTATTTGATGCTATTGGAGATGAAAATATATGAGTGTATTTGAATATTTAAGTTATGGATTTGATAAAATTTGCATTATATTGAGGACGATTATTAATTTTATGGATTTTGGTTGAAAATTTTGATGATTTTTTTGAATTTTTGTATAAAAAAAGATAGCATTGTTGAAATTTTAAAACATAAAATATCAAATTGTCACTTAAAATTAAAATAAAGGGCCAACTCGGGAAAAAAAAAGACAAATGACTAAAACGTTAGCTAAAATTAAGTTAAGGGACCACATATGTAATTTAGCCATATTTTTATTGTCTTATGTTATTATTCAGACTTATCTCTATGCGTGTCTTATTTAGACGTATTTTATTATTTAGACTTATTATGTGTGTCTTATCATATTTATTGTCTTGATTTATTATTGATTTATCTTATTTATTTAAATGATTTAAAGTTATATGAATGAATTTTGTTATAATTGAAAACAACATATATATTGAATGAAAGGAGGAAACAACATACATATTGAAAACAACATATAAATCAAAAGTGTCAATCATCTGCCAAAGACATATAATGTGATATATTTTCTAAATCTAATGAACACCAATGTTGTAGACGTCATGCATAAGCTATAGCCCATGATGTAGACTCATCACTACGGTGCTCCTTCCAATGTCATGTAAGTGGAGGTAACTGACATGTATATTTCAATTTAACTTGAACTCAATGACTTCCATTAACAAAACCAATGTTGATAATACGATCACGTGACAGGTCTTCATTGTGTTCATTGTGTGCACCCCTCAATGGTAAAAAAGTCAAACAAAAAGTTTTTCTCAATGTAACAAGAACGAGATTATATTTTGTTGCTATCACGTAACCTATATAAGGAATGCTCATCCACTTCTCGTTAGGTTGGTTTTCCAACTCATTTACAAGTAAAGAGTTTGTCACTTCTTGCAAATGTTCCTTGAAAAATGCAGCATATAAATCAGGTTTGGACTTAATCTCTGTATACAACTTTTGACACACAATGCTCCAATTTTCTTCACTATAACCAAGTAAATCAACAGTAGCATGATATCCGCAGTTTTCATCTGCTTTAATATTAACTATGTCTTCAATATATGGATGAATTAAAGGAGGAAACTCGTCGAAATATTTTCTAACTTGAATCGTCATATGTGCTTGCTGGGAGACTTGTTTGAATGCTTGTTGGGAGACTTGTTTGGATGCTTGCTGGGAGACTTGTTTGAGTGCTTGCTGAGAAACTTGAGTATTTACATTATCAGAATAAAATGCACCAACATGCTCAAAGTATGAAGGATCGTGATATATGTCAAATCCCTTCGGCTTATTGCCTTTTTTTTCTTTCTCTTTACACCACATTTTGTTTTGATCTTATCTAGTGGTGCACACATTGATATTGTCTCTAGATATGTTATTTCACGCCACTTGTTCTTTAATGACATACTTCTAGCAAATTTAAGTGTTTTCCATATTTTCCAAATTATATTCATCTTCGATGTAATGTCCAACTCTGAATTATTTTCCAACTTTTCTTCCTCTTGATCACTATTCATGGTTAATTTCCTCAAATTTATATGAACAACATCTAATGAGATTGGAACACCTTTCAACTTGTGTCGTGCCAACTCACATGCACAAGGTAATCCATGAGTGTTTCTAAGTATACAACAACACGCAGCATTGTCGTTATCGACATAACTGACTCTCTTGTATTCATGAACAATATCAGCTAAGGCTTTCTTAGATACAACCCAAGTCAATTTCTCATAGAATGAATTGTTGTGTATATGCTCTTTGCGGTCCTTGCTTATCTCAAATGAACTTTTTATCTTACTAATTTAGAACTTCAATATGTCATTCATAACATTCCATGCCTTACAAAAATCTCTTTTACTATGTTCCAAAAATTTCTTTAATGACCAATGAGCAAACTCAACCCTAATATTCAAACATAAAAAATATTTGATATTATTTCAATAAAAGTTCTATCTTGCACGTTTAATTCTATATAAGTATAATTATAATATAAAATGCAAAGTTTTAATGTGTACCTATTAGTTGTAGTATTTCCTAGATGCAATACTCGATTGGTCCATGCTTCAAAAAATCTTTCCTTGTGAGGATTCAACCATGTGTCTCTGACGTAGTCAAAGAAAATAAATAATATTATCGACACATGCTTGCTCAAACATTTGTAAAATTTGCTCATACTCCTTATCTTTAGAACAATAAACAATTTTCCTCCACAACTCAAGAATGGGTTCATGCATATCTTTCTTTAATATATATTGCTTGTATTTGGTTCCAACATTTTTGTTAATATGAAGCTCACAAAGTAAATTTGTTTAAGATGGAAATACAACTTCAATTGCATTCATCAAAGCAAGTTCTCTGTCAGTCACGTTCACCTGAGGAAATGAGGTATTTGAAACAAACAACTCTTAACTTCTCCAATGCCCAACAAAAGTTTTCTTGACGTTCAAAATTCATATAAGCAAATGCAACGTTAAATGTCAACCCAGTTGAAGTTACACCAACAATTTCAAACAATTTTAACATATACTTGTTGGTTTTGCAAGTGATATCCATGATCCATACAAGAGGGAACATGTTCAACAAAATTATGGAATCTAGGTGCGTTCAAAACATGCATACTTCTCAGCTTCAAGTAACTTCAACAAATGTTGCATATCAGTTCTAGGTCTTTTCAAATTCTTCCTGTATGTGTTTCATCACTTGTAAATTTGATAGATATTAGTCACATTCTCCGCATCTTAATCTCTCAAAGATGACAAGATGTGTCTTGATGCAACGTGATACTTTGTCAGCTCGTCAACATGTTTCCTATCTTATTTTTTTAAACGTCCCTTAAATGCATTATTCTCAAAAGTAGCCACTAACTCATGGCTGTGAAGTCCACACATTAAACTAATAATCCATCTTTCAACATTTTTCAATAGTCTCTATATAAGTTTAAACGGACAACCACAACTTTTAGTTGAAGTACCCGTATTACTTTTATTTGACTTATATTTTCCACCTCTATCCAACCAAAAATTAATTTTGACTTCTTTCCTCTCTTTCTGGTCTCTATGTCAGATCGAGTAATGATAACTGCTACTCAATTTTATCAGCCGACCTCTCTTGCTCATGATATGACAGCTTCTCGTGACTCAAATTTGACCAGTTGTGAATGCTTCAGTTAAATCTATACATGCTGGTTGTGTTTTTTCCATCCATATTTCAAAAAAAGAAAAATATTATAAAAAAAATTTACATGAAATTTTCGGTTAAGAATAATAACTAACGGCAATTTTAAATTTTGAAATTTACAATAAAGAAAATATAACTACTGGATATTTCAAAAATTTGAAATTTCCAATAACTCCCGAAAATTTCAAATTTCCGATAACGTAAATGTAACTATCGAAAATTTCATAGCACAAATTTCTGATATTAAAAATATCTATCGAAAATTTGGTTGGTGGCAAAATTTCTAATAATTTAATTACACTACTGATAATTTTAAATATAAAATTTCCGATAAAGTATTTTTGTATATTAGAATTTAAGGAACAATTGTTACGTACCAAAAATTGTTACGTACCAAAAATTTAGATGAGGAGGTGAGATTCTAAAATGATTTTTTTTTACAACTTAGTAGATGAAATTTTTAAAGATAATTTTGAGTTTTTAACAAATTAAGGGGTACAAGTTTAATTGAAGGATCCTAGTTAACTTTCCTATGTTAAGTATGTATCCAGAGTGGTAATTTTTCTGAATGTATACTTACAAACTAATGTTTGGAGTGGAAAAATAGTCTGACAGATTTTAGCTTACGTTATACAAAAGCCACCACCCAAATATGTTCTTAAAAGTACTAGAAAGTCGAAAATTTCTGCCGTGCAATGTGATAATATTGATCATCCATGTATATGCCACCAGGCAGGTCTTCATTATCCTCAGTCAAAATGGTAAAAACAACGTGGTCATATTTTTTTAGAAAAGACAAGGTCACATTATAGATTATTAAGTTGGGGTATACTAAAATGTGCTTTTTGCATAATCGAACGTAAACATAAGGTGCAATCAGATAATAAAAGGAAAATAATAAATTAGAATTGTTGATTAAAAGTTATTGTCATATTTAAACAAGGTAAGGTTTGTATGGAAATTCTGATGGCTTTGGAGAAAAGTTTTTCAGAAGGTTGGCCCCCACAAGAGTAGCTCACAAATTTGCCAGTGCCATCTTGAAATTCAATTAAACTCAACTATGAAACAAACACCAACTTTGGGAACATAAGGATGGATTTCTCATTGCAGATTATTCTACTTCACCCAAATAATCATCAATTTCGGCTGGTGTCAATACCCTGCAATATAGTTAATCAACAAACTATTAAGTTGCCCAATCAGGCATTACAAAGCATATAACTTTAGCTTACTTGTCATTTTTTGCACCAATACCTTCCACCAACAAAATATAAGAAAAGAAACTAGCTACATGTATTGGGAAGTTTTTCATTTGCATTGATAAAATGATAAAACTTAAATCAGGTTCTATATATTTTTGTAATCAAGTTTGACAAACAATGACATGTGAATATCTTTACCAATGTTAAATAGCCTCCATTAAAAAGATATATACCAGAATTTGAAGAAAAAAGAAATATAGATATAATTGATTTAAATGTTGGCGACAAGAAACAACAAATCCCAGACTTGTTTTGTTGGTTGCGAGTTTTCAGTATTTTGACTTGGAAGTATAAATTATAAAACAAAATGTTTGTCTAAAATTTGGATGAAGAAACGTGTTTGTCTAAAATGGAGTTAAATTAGTTTTTAACTCAAGTTTAAAATTGTTACCTTACTATTTAAAATAAAGAGTTTTTATTATTGTTTTTTTATAGGAAACACGTCACACCTCCATGGCTCCACCCCAACTGTTTTCATGCATCTCCTCCTTCTACCCTAATCCCCAATTTTCTAACCGTGGTTGCTGTAAGTTCACGTGGCAGTGACATGGAGGGTCATGGGTGGCGACAATGGTAGCTGCGGTGGGGACATACCTCAAAGCAACAACTGTGGAGTTTTCTTGCGACTGTAAAGAGTTGTTTGGTGGCGATGGAGACAGTGGTGGTGGTGGAGAGTAACTTGCAGGGAAGTTGGGGAGAGTGTTGGGCAAAGATAGAGGGGTGCTTGACACAATGGAGGATACCACACAGCGACAATGGAGAATGCCACATGGTGACAGTTGAGGGTGTTTAGTGGCAGAGGAGGATGTGAGGTGGTGACAATAATGTGTCGGGCAACAGCAAAATGTCGATGGATTCAAGCGGCGACTGCCCAATAATTAATAACTTCACAACAATTTTTGAAAGTGAAAACCACAACTGAATATGGTTTTGTTTTTAAAAAAATTTAAAACTAGAAAACAAAACCAAACTGTGGAAGACCCATATGCACTTGATCTAAGTTTTGACCTTGGAGCAAATGTAAAACAATCAGATCAAGGTCTTAATTTAAGTTGCTGCATTTTATTTCCCAGTCCCAACTCATATGCATCAAGCATAAATATACCTTTTATTAATTCTAAACCCAAAATTTAGCTCAATTTGATGGATGACAGAAACCAGATGAAGAAAGGTTCCATTAAATAAATACTGAAAAGAGAAAAAACAAAACAGAACAGTAAGCCAAAGTATATTTTAGTGAACAAAGATATGCACCTGAACTTTTTGTCTGCACCAATTATGCCAATTTCAATGTTTTTTCCTGAGATCTGACCTTCAAACCTAGAAAACACCAACAAAAGGGAATGGTTTCAAAGATTAACAAAGACCAGATAGATTGCAAAATACAGTAGCTGATAAGGAGAAAAAAACAAAATGGATAACATAAAAATTGACAATGAAGGGAAATTTGAACAGTTATCACTCCCTATCATTTTAAATTTTCCAATCTAACAAGCTTGGAACCTTGCAACTCTAAAGTCTGCTCATGATGATTTGCGAGAGATGTGCCTTTGTACATGTCAAGATCACTGATACAAAATTTACTATAATACTCTACATAGGATTAGCCTCAATATTTTTCATTGAACCCAATAAGCCAATCTTAGATGCACTTCTTTTTCCAATTTAAAATTCTGGAAGACATAAGCTACCATACTCTATTTATGGCAAGAGGAGATATATTTTGCTTAAACATGGAAAAGGAAACAAAACAATAAGCCTCCTAACTGACAGTGATAATTAAATTAAATATGATATTTTCATAAAGGTTTTATTTAATGCATAAAATTTTAATGGCGCTCTCCTACCCTTCCTTCAGTGTCAATATTGCTGTGTGTACTGCGTCATCAAGCTCCATATCATCTGTGTACCTAGAATTGGACAATCAAGAGAAAATAAATTGAATTGACAGAAACGCTGAGATATAACTGTAATGAACGATACTAACATCACTCAGAAACATATAGTCATAATAATATCTAAAATAAAATTTCAAACCACATAATGGAGACAACAGAACAGACATATATATAGACATATCATACATTAATACACTCCACATATTAGCCTACAACATTGTCATCATTAATGTGAAAGCATACCTCTTCTCGAGAAATGTCTTAGCATTAGAAACATTTTTCCCCATAGCAGAAGCTTTCCAAGAAAAATAAGAACCTGATGGATCCACCTACAGAAAAAACAAATTGCAGCAAAAACAACCCTTCAATTTTTTCCTCTCTTTCTCCATAATCTGCAGTAACTTTAAACAATTTCAAGTGCAAGAAGAAAAAATATTACAGTACAAACTCAATAAACACAATACAAGTAACACCGTAAATTTCACCGAGGTGAATGCTGTCTAGACTTTTTACATGTACAGCATATGTCATACCTGATATAATTGTGGTCCATTATCATCAAACCCTGCAACCAGTAGGGACACTCCAAAAGGCCTAACACCACTATTAGGACCAAAAAAAAAATTAAATTCAAAGATAAAATAGGGGAAAATGAAGACAACTATAAAAAAAAGTAAGGGGGTCCAATTCAGTTCACGATAATTTAGATTTAGGGTTCACTGTGGAATTCCAATTGTAACCAAAAATGTTTATCTAAACAGTTGAATCAAAATTAACACATGCTGATATCGGATCCATAAATACCGATTCTTTCACCAAGGAAAGTGTCCCAAGTTTCAGACACCTTTTAGACTCATTCCAAAATTCCCTGAACATTGAAAGATAATAGGTGTTTATTGCCTAACAATTCCTCAGCATTTAACTTAATTTAATTACAACAATCAATATCCATCCACTTTGAAAAGCATCACAATGGGTACTTCATGTTGATCTGAGTAGATGATTTTAGCAATTTTATTTTCTAATAAAAATAAATGATTTTCTGTTGTAAAATTAAATGGGTGAAACTGTAGTTGGAAAATTCTAGTCAAGGGATGATAATAAAGAAGACAAAATGAGAAAACAGGACACAGGTAGAAGTTGAAGGATCAGTTTACCAAAAACTCAAAGTTCACACATTATTTTTCTCTCTATCTTCCTTTTTTTGGTAGTGGGAGGAGTGACGTATGTGGATAAAATGAACTTAGATGCTATGACCTAGGACTATATAATGTAAAGTTCAGGTTTCAAAACATTTCAGAACGTGCAGACATTACAAAGAAATTAATAATTACCCGGACTGAGTAAATTCCTGCATAACGGCAGCAACTTCCCTAACAAGTTGAGTGACAGGGATTGGTTCCTGAAATTTTCGCTTACCATATGAGATAGCCTATTTTTAACAAAAAATCCATAATAGAATACCAAAAGATAAAACAGAAAAGCCAACTGGACTGTAAAATGTATAATCTTAAAGATAAAAATTATCAGTAGCATAATAATTTTGTATTTTTTAACAAACACAATTAAAAAGTACTCAGTACTATCAATAAAAGGAAAAGAAATGCTCTAAGGAACATGTAATCAATGTATAACAACAACACTCAGAATACATCCCACAACGCTGCAACAAGAATAAGTAAGGTCCCATGGTTGAAAAGGAAATATGTTCTAATTCATTCCAAGCGATAGGAAATAATAAAAGAATAGGCAGAACTACATATGAACATGTTATAACTAAAACACATTGCCCTAATAGAGGAAGAACAGGAAGAAAGAATATTGCAATATAAAATAATATACTGTACTTTATATAATCGGTGATACTGCTCAGCTTGTTTCCTGCTTTTTCGGACCAAAACTCGGAAATCAGGACCCATGCCACTGAACAACAACGACAAAATTGAAATCCACTAAACACAATACTTGAAAAAAATTTAAGGAAAACAACCACTGTAATATATCTAAAGCTAAACAACAATAGAAAAAGTAGGCTAATAGACTATATATGAGTTTCAAACACAAAGCAAACATAAAAAAATAAGTTCTTTCAACAGTTTATCTCTTACAAAGTATAAAAAGAAAACAGAGAAAGACATTAAATATAGCTATGAAAGTCATCTGCTATTTATTTCTGTGAGAAACTGGTTCAAGGAGTTGTTAGAGATACTCCCGAAAAAGTAAAGTCAATAGTCAAGCATGTCGTACGCTAAAGCCAGTAGATTGTTTCTAATGAGAGAACCCAACCAGCCAGTAACGATCTATCAATATATCAAAACGCTAAATCCTATAAGTATAAAAGCAACATTTTACACTTTGCCAACAACAACCTTTTTTATAATGTTTTGACTGTAATATCTATTTTCCTTCTGTAAATTTATTAATCAGCTATAAGCATGCCACAACTATTTCCATTATAAACATAATACATGTTTTAGAAAAAACTTTTTTCCAAAAAAAATGAGTTACTTCCCTCAGGCTGCCTTTCCAGTCACCTCAATTTATACTGTATCTAGGAAACTGTTAGGATGTATGTTGGGTTAGAATAAGGACAGTTGTTGCATTAGTCAGTTAGTCCATTAATATGATTTGTTAGCTAGTTCGAAGGGATTAGAAGGAGATAGGTTAGATAAATAGGGAAGAGTCAGTTTAGGGGTATTCATCGTGTACTTCTGATAGTTTGTAAACAAAAGGACATATTTTTTGTGAAGGGAAATCCCTTGAATAGAGTCCTCTGTTATATATTTAGTTTTCAACAATACACTTCTATTCTTTTGATTCTTTCTATCGTTCTTTCATTTCAATTTCTTTGGGTTTCTAATAGTAACTTTGACGGCATCTCTTTAAGAACACGATCAAAACTCAATCATCAACTGCCATAATGTAAAGCAGCTACCACCGTACAACAAAATAATAATGCCATACAAGCATGTTTCACTTAAAATAATTAAAACATGTACGGAGACACAAACCTGTATACAACACCTATATTTGGTGTTAATAACTGAATTTTCTGAACCTGCAATCATATGACAAAACAGGAAGACCTAGAATGTGTCAAATCTCAAATTAGTGAAGTCAAAAACCAAATATCTTCAAAAAATAGAAAGTAAATTCACAAACAGCTTGCAGAAACTATGCAAAAGATTGTTTTATCAATGGCCAGACTTGCAATTATCCTTATTAATCAACACAAGATATAGTAAGAACATACTACCTCCGTCCCTTTTATAAGCACTCATTGCATATTTCACATATATTAAGAAAAATTGGTAATGTAATTAATGTGTATGATAATTATTAAATTAACCTTTGTATATAAATGTATTCAATGTGATTTTTCATCTTCCAAGACAAATTGATACAATTAATAAGAGGTATATCTGAAAAAGGAACAATAACTGCATCTAGTAAATGGTAAAGGGACTTATATATAGGGACAAATTTTTTTTCTACAGTTAGTTTATAATTAGGATAATTAGGGACAGAGGTAGTTTTCCACTTGGCAAATGCTTTTCAAAGAAAAAGAAAATATAACCAAATTAAAAACAACCTTGAAGAGGACAATTTTATAAGTTTGTTCCATTAATAACTAATAATGTATAGAAATGGATCCAAAGAAAAAGCAACTTACTGATGCTTCATCAACCAATATAGATGGAAGTTTCTTCTCTGTTGCAATGACAACTCCATTTGAAGCTGCAAGAACCAAATATTTAGTAACAAATAACAAAAGTTGAAGCCAATCAACAATCAACAGTACATTTGAAAATCTAATAAGAATAAAATGAAATAAAAACATAAATGTTAAGAATGACCGTTAATTCCAAGAGAAGTTTGTCCAGAAGCAACAGCAGTCAAAGCATGCTCAATTTGAACAAGCTTACCAGAAGGGCTGTTATTACAAAACACAACACAATCAATTTAATATAAACACACACACATCATTCCTTCCATTTATTCATCTTCCTTCGTAAACAAAAATCAGATATTGATCGAGAGTAATAATACCTAAATGTTGTAAGAGAAAACGAGTATTGACTATCACCCATGATAAATAAACCTTACAATAACCTACACAAGCGACAATCACAGTTAAACAAAAAAAATATATATAATTCGTGCGTTTCGTGCTGAAATTGTTGTGTAAAAATAAGCATTTTCCTGCTGATTTGCGTGATCCCCCACTCTCTCTTCTAGTCATTGTTGTGTTGAATGATCGAGAGAGAGGAAAGGAAAATAAATGAGAAAACAAAGGGAAATTTCTAGGGAGAGAGAACTAACCTGAGAGAGAGAGAGAGAGAGAGAGAGAGAGAGAGAGAGAGTTGGGTTCTGTTGAAGCTGGGCGTTTTTTAGTTGTGTTGTGACTTGTTAGAGAGAAAGAGTACCCAACAAGTCTACAATTTTACCCCTCCCACAAATATAGCGAAATTCCACATTTGTCCTTATATAAAAAAGAAAAAACCTTCACTTTTCCATATCGATATTTATCTTTGGATCGAGAAAAGAAAACCCTTGTACAAAACCCTTTTCGTTTGAAACCCTTCCTATGTGGACAAAACCAAAACCTCTGCCCTAATATTCTTTCATTCGCTCAACTATCTCTCACGACTGACCACCGCAGCATCACCGTCTACTCCACCGCCTCCACCACCACCCACTATCCGCCGCGCCCTCCATGTTGATGTTTAACCATCCTGTGAGTTATTATCACTAACTTATTGAAATCACACTCTTTCAATCAAAACAATTTTAATTTTTCTATTCGCACCATGTCCAAAACTAATAACACCCCCTCAAACTCCAATACACCACCACCGAATTTCTCAAATTCTACCAACAACCACCATCCCCAAATGGGTGTTGTTGGAAATTATCAAAATCAAAACTTGATGCAACCCTTTATCCCAAACATGCAACAACCACCACCAGCCGCTTTCATGAATGCTCCAATGTCTCATATGGGTCCTCAAAATAGTTCAAATTATAACAACCCAATGTTTCCTGTTCATGGTCAACAACTCATGCATAATTCACCAGCTCAAATGAATTTGTCTCAACAAATTTTAGCACAAAGTATTATGAATTTACTTCAGCAACCTAATATGAATATGAATATGAATATGAATATGAATGTGCCAAATGGACAGTTTTGTGCTCCTTATCCAATGCAGAATATGAATCAACAGTTACCTATGCAGAGACCAAACCTTTCTCAGGTTGTTCCATATGGTGGTACTATGCAACCTGGTCCTCATCCTATGTATGGGTTTCCTAACCAAATGCAACATGCTATGGTCCCTCAAAATCCAATGTTTTCTGGAAATTCTCAGTTTGGTGTTGTGCCTGGAAATCAAGTTAGGCCACAGATTGACCCAAATGAAAAGAACCGGGCTCCGACCAATGGGAACACTAATGCTTTTGTATCAGGAGGACCTTTTCCTTCTCAGCAGTTACAAGGGAATATATCTGCACCACATAATACAAATAATGCTCAAAGTTCTGCATTTAGGAAATCACACTCACAGGTATTTTTGTCTTTTGAATTGTGTGTTTGGTTCTGAGGTGACAAATTGATTTTGACATAATTGATTTTTATGAAATTGGTTTTGATTGAAAAGTGACATATGTTGGATTAGAATTGTTTTTGTGTGTGTTTATATGTTGATAAATTTTATAATTGACTCTATGTTAGCTAAGAAGCTAGAAGTATTGCTAGTGTTTGTTTGTGCGGTAGCTTCAACACAAACTTACAGTCACTTGGCTACAAACACAGTTCCAAGCATATCGATTATCTTTTAGGTCTAATTGATTTTGGGACTGAAATCAATTCTAAAGCCAGAAACCAAACACAACAATTTATGATCAAATTACGTGTGACTAACCCTAAACTAATGCCTATGTGATTTTGGGAGTTACAGATAGTCTAATAGCCTGTTTGTTTCCACGGTGAGTGGACATCAAAACACACATTAAACTCAAAGCTACAATTTGTAGTTTCTGGAAATTCGCAGCCAAATTGCATTGGAACACAGTACTAATGCATATCCAAATGTATGCTAAATGTGTTTCACTTTCTGTCTCTTCGATGTGTATTAGCTAGATCTGTTTGATGCCTATAAATGTAAAAGAATTTTGTTTGATGCAACTCTGAATTATTGCTGCAGGAAAATCCTAACAGCAATATCAAGACTAATTTTGCAAACTCTAACTGGAAAGGATCACCAAACAAAAACTTCAACAATAAACCAAATAAAGGAGGATTTCAAGGAGGGTATGTTATTTTCTTCTCTCTTTTATCACTATTGGTTTTTTGTGTTGACAATTTGATGACTTACATATTTTCCTGTGATTTACAATCGCTGTCCAATTCATGTAGGTTTCAGAAGTCTAAATCTCATGATAACAAAGGAAATAGGAGAACGAGGTTTCAGAAAGAACATAAGGGAAAAGGTTTGATCTATCCTGCTTGGTACCGAGATGAAAACATTTTTCTGCTGTTAGACTAATGCTTGTGACAAAAAGCAGGTCCCAACAATGAGAGAGCAGGAAATTTTGGTTTAAATTATGAGGAACTTCAGCACGAACCGAAAAGGTAGCTTTAACATTGCTCGACTTTACAATAGTTTCTTAACAATCTTGTACTTGTTATCAGTGCCTTGCATTTAGTGTTATCAAATAGCCGCTATAGCAAACCGAAATTTGAACAAATTGCCATTGCTCCGCAATACATTGTTTAGTAGAAAGTGTTGCGATATAGCCGCTATTGTGGCGCTATAGCACTGTAGCATAGCAGAATCTGAACAAACCGTTTCCGCGATCCACAATTGACAACACTGCTTGCATTCAACTACTTTTAATATTTTTCTGTCAACGAATTAGTTCCCCTTTGAACAAGAAAAAAAGTCTTGAATCTGCTCCTAGTAGATATAGTTCAGATGTAATATTTTTCTTTAAAATTTTAAAAGGTTAATGACTTAATGCACTAATTTTTTTGAATAACATGATGTAACATGATATAAATAGGAAAGTTGAAGCAAGTTTGTAGAACGTTTCTGCCAGTCTGTTTGAGGTTTTGGCATATAAGCCTCGAGGCTGTGGCCAAATATCCCATTTTTTATTCTGTCTCTAAATCAACATTATGTTTTGCCCTTAATTTTTGACCAGTTCCCAAAACTTGTATTAGTAAGTTACTTATTTATCTTATCAAAATGTAGATAAGTAGGAATTGGAATGAGAAATTCATTACGAATTAGCTTGAGAAAAATTTGACATGTAAAAAGTGATAAATATCCACCAAGGATACTTAAAAAAATTCAAATATTACTAGGGGAGTGCCAACTGTCCCTCCCAATAAATTTAAACTAGCAACATATATTGATTGACATGTAAATTGCTGTATAGTAAAACCATTTGATAACCAATTAACTTTTGTATAATATAACTAACACACCCTGTCTCAAGATCTTGTCCATGGTATGTTTTCGCGGTACGTGACCTTACGGAATATTGGTGTGTTATGGCATACATCGTCAGTTATGGTACATTATAAATATATTAATTGGTACACTACTATTAAGAGTTTAATTATTCAACTTACAGAAAATAGAGCACACTTCAAAATCCCTTCAATCTTTCCTTTTAGTATACAATGTGAAATGGATGTTTTATCTCCCCTCAACAGACCAAAAGTTCTGCCAATTGGTACACAGAACCAATTTGCAGTTTGAAGGTGGGAGAAGTGAATTATGTTTCACTGGTTGGCAGCTTTCACGGTTTTGGTATCGAACTAAGATTTTAAATAACCATCCAAATGAAACATAAATCTCTTTTGTGGTGCTAATTTTAGAAATCCTGTAATATTTCCTTACCAGATTTTAGTTTGATCTTTTATCTAGTAGATTACTTTTCTTGAACTTAATTTGGCAAATTCTCCCTTTGCACCGACAATATCTCAACACTTATGCACTTAATTTATTTTTTGGATGATTAGATCCTTTTCTGTGACTTATTCTGAGCAAGAAATTCAACAATGGCGTGAAGCACGGAGGAAGAATCACCCTTTCAGAGACAACATTGAGAAGGTTTCAAACAAACTTCTCTATCTGCTTGTGTTTATTGAAATGTTACATTCTAATAATTAATAAATGAATTACTACTCGCAGAAGCCGAGTGAGCAATTGAAAGACTCCAAGGTCATTGATAGAGAGGTCTTACAAAAAGAGGTATACTTATTAGAGTGATGTTTTTTTAGTTTATATATATATAGTACTTTCCATTATGATATTCTTATATTGCCACATTTTATTTTATTATTCAATTTAGTGCTAAGCAAGTAGTTTTTTAGGATGAAATATATATAATACTTAAGTGATAATAAATAAATCTCCCATGAACTAATGACGAGTAGCTATGAAGCACTTACACAGACGTAGACATTGAACACGATACTGACACATCGACACCGGTAATGTTTTGACAGAATAGATATAATTGAATGTGTAGCTGTCGTGTCGATGTCAGACACTAATACATGTTAAACACCGACGCTCCTTCAATCTGAAGTGTAGGACTACATAGGTGAGTAGTAATGCAAATCTTGAAACTTAGTATATATTTTTATCTTTGCAGCTCAAAGAGGTTTTAGCAAAGCAAGCTGAGTTAGGAATTGAAGTTGCTGAAATACCTTCATACTACCTGAAGAATGCTGAAAATCAAAATCAAGGCATTCAGAGTGAAGGGAACAACACATTTAATGACCAAAGAAAATTAAAAAACAAGGCAAGGAGGAGGAATCCAGACAAAAGAAACCGGGGTAACAAGAAGCAGAAGCTTGCAGACAGAAGTTTTTCGGAAAACAAGAAGAAGCCAACTTTATTACAGAAACTCTTGAGTGCAGATATAAAGAGGGATAAAAGCCACCTGTTTCAGGTTTTCAGGTTCATGGCGGTGAATTCGTTCTTCAAAAACTATCCTGATAAGCCACTGATATATCCATCGGCTGTGGTTAAAGAAACGGGTTCTGAAGTTTATGGTGGAAAAAACCAATTGCAAAGTGGGAAAGATGCTCTTGAACATGGTAATAAAGAAACAGGCCAAAAACATGTGAAAAAGGATAGTGATAATGGCCATGATAATGAAGATGAAGAATGTGATGAGGGTGATGATGACAACTCTAATGCACTTTCCTTGGTGCAAGGAGAAGGTGATGATGAAGATGGAAGTGATGAGTTTGACGAAGAGGAGGGTGAAATTTTACAGTAAATTTCAAGTTTGCTCTTTGTTGCTCAAGATTTTGAATAGTAAGATTGTAATGTTGTGTTAAACCATTTTTGTTTCCATAATTGTTTTACCATCATACATATATTTAAGTGTAGAGGGGCATGAAAGGTCACTTTAGTTATTTGGAAAATTTATATATCATATATATTTGGATATACAGATATGTAGAGTAGCTATTAATGGCATTGAGTGCATAACCATGGATTGTGAAGAGAAGTACAGTAACAGGAGAAATTGCAAAATGCATAGAATTATTAAGCAAGTGTTAGAGAGAACTAAAATTGCCAACTTCATGAAGCATTATAAATTTATTACCATTGTCAGATGCAATTCTGGGTATTGTATTTAAGACTCTCCAATCACAAATGAACACATAGACTATAAACATAACAATTTTAAATTTATCTGAAAAATTTAACCCATGTTCTAATTTGTGAACAACACAAATAACACATACATTTATCTTTCACCTAATAATGCAACTGAGGCTTCAACTCAAGCATCCATCTTTCCTCCTACACAGCCATACAACCAAGGCTAAATTCATATTGCATAAATTCAACCACCTTGAAATCTAAAAAGGAAGGTGTGTCAATTCATTTTACAATTTATGCAGACCAAAACTTCCTAAATAATTGTGCTTGGCAATGAAGTCCATATATTGAAATGAGCAGGATATCCGCAATACCAGTTTAGTGATTTGAAGGTCTACTGCTCTTTTGGTATGGATAGAGCAATGAAAGCCTATACAATGAAAGCCTATAAAACTGTATTCATAAGTAATTCATATCTTACTTAGTACATAAAAGAGACAGTTGAGAAAAAAGAAAGATGAAAGACTAAAAAACTTTAAATGAAATTAAGTTTTGCAATTTATTTATGCATTTATAATGCTTATAGGCGAGTTCTAGCCGTGGTGAGGCATGATGCCTTACTTTCTTAATTTATCAATCTCACCCTATTTAATCATAGATCTCTTCAACTTGATTGCAAACCATGATCTTTGTCCTCATTCTCATCCTGTATTATCCTTCTCTGCATCTCTCTTCACACAACATCCACTCTCGCTCTTCAATTCCAAACCCAAAATGGATTGTCAATTTTGCAGTTGAGTAGTATGATACTAAAACTTCACAAATCACAACCAAACATGGTCATTGGTTGCTTGTGAGTTGTGACGGTGCTGGCGGTGAGGGATGCCATTGAAGAACAAATATGGCCACAACAACAAACTAGCACATTAAACACTAAAAAAAAGATGTAAGGAAGAATATGGTTGGAGCTCAATTCTTTTTCAACCCTATCTAAAAAGTAAAAGCATTTCACTAAATTTAGAACTATCACTTTTATTTACATCCTGAAAATGTACTTTTCTACTAACCCTTCTTCCATCCATCAGTTATCTCCTTTACTCCTGTCGTACAATGTATATATGGAGCAACCATATCTCAAGCACAGGTCAAACACAGAAACACAATAGCTCTTTAATACATTGTACAATCTTCAGTTTGTTGTGCAACTTTTTCCAGGTTTTCATATTCATATTGACATTGATGCTTCTCTCTTGACATATTCACCGACTCATTTCCACTGCCACAATTCTGAATCTTCTAAGCAATATCCTTTGAAGAAAAATTTAAGCGAGAAAACACACTGGCTCCTTTTTTGGGCTTATCAGAATAGATACCCTTTGAGAGAAGGGAATTCAAATGATCACTTTCATCTTTGGACTGTAAGTTGGAATAAGGAAAGCATAATATGAAAACAAATATTACATGTGCAGGGAACTCCTTTTCTGATAAAACATATGCATGAGGAACAATGTTCATGCCACCATCTGATATCACTTTAAAAAACCCATAAAGTTTTCGTTCTACAAATTCGAAAAGGAACAAAACCATTCCAGCCTTGACATTTTTAACAAAACCAGATTGACAATCTGCTAGCCCAAACAAACTCTTCTGAAAATATTATTTCAAGTGCTTCTATTTGACATGAAGATGGTACCATACTCTGGAAAACATCCAGTCACCTTTCTTTTTGCAGAAATCCCTTGAGCCCATTTTCGTTCTTACAAAAAAAAAACACATTGTAATTTAGAACTGCCATAAAAATCCTTAAGCAGCTACTACATAACACTACAAAAAATTTAGCACACGGACAAGCAGATTTCAAATACAAGAAAGTGCCAAATTCAATTTAAGAAACTATAAATGGAAATAATATATATGCATTAAATATTACAATACACTCATGAGGAGGGTGGTGTGGTTTATAACTCAAACTACCACAAATCTTTTCATTAACTCAGAATTGGAATAAGGTCACTGCACTATTAGGATGACAATCTCTGAAGCACCAACACCTCTGGTATTAGGCGTGTCGTCGTGTTTGACACCCGCGCGATACTCATATGACACTTGTCTGTCAATTCAAAATATAATTTATTTTTCAAACTTTATTTTCATTTGTCACATCTATACTAAAATGGATATAAAAAAACATTGATGCCTCCAAAGATGTGTGAAAACTTATTCTTAGAGTCACAAATTTATGGTCTGTTAATATAGTGAAACTCGATCATCTATAACTCATTTTTCATGGACAAAGAAGTATGTTAAGTTATATTGATTAATTCATTGTTGATTGATAATATTGATGAAATTTAACTTCAAACCAATTGTTGTATTCACTTCCATTTTATGATGTTGCGCATCGGATGCAAATGAGACAACCAGCGAAACCCTTTCAGGGTACTTTGAAAACAACGTGTCTGTTCGCGCATGACCCGGGTTTGTTCGACACGTGGATTCAAACTCAGGACTCTATGTTAAGAAAGAATGAACACAACCACTACACCAGCAACAATATCATGTTATGTATAACCAATTATAGATCTATTTATTAACAATATTTTGAAAATATCTCACAATTTGTACTTATACCATTTAGAATTTTAAATTTTAAGACAATGATTACCAATTTAAGTTTTTGTTTCGTCAAATAAACATTTGACATGATAATAAAATTATGTTAATTTAAAACTTACGATATGTAATAATATAATCTTCTGTTTTTTTTTTTTTTGAAACAATATTTAA
>JBBPBR010000001.1:40972446-41001724 GCA_037974775.1 Cicer pinnatifidum | reverse complement strand
CATTTAAATCATATAGTACCATGTTCTATTATTGAATTTCTTATGACCATTTTACTATTTGAATTCAGTACTTTTGAGTGAACAATGTTAAAGTTTATTATGGAATTGAATTAAATGTTCTATTATGAAAATATATATGTGAGAATAGATAAATAATGATTATATTAATTATAAAAAAAATATAATACTGTACATTTCAATTGATACTAAAATATAGTTTGTTATACTTATCACCCAAATAGAATAAATTTAGGCCAAAGTTTCGGTTCTATTAACACCAAGCTAAATAGATTTAATATGTGTGACTGCTTCTTCTATGTAACACCAAGCTAAATAGACCCAATCAATTGTACCATACTTTAATTCTACTGTACCTAAAATACCATTTAATTAATTTACATTCTATTTTTGTATAACAAGTTTTGATTAGGAGAAATTTAGACTCTTTAATTGGTGCATGCTTGAGATTGAACATAGCATGAAAAAGTCTGTTATATAATTATTATTAACAAAATGGATGTAATTAAGATCATAAAATAAATACCTTCATAACAAAGAAAAAAGATCACAAAATTAGTAGCTTTGACTTGGTTATCCTTTACACCCCCTTGCATGCTCATGGGTGAAGTTGGTTAAACTCTGAGCTTATGTCTGCACTACAGAAACATATCTGTAATATCAGCTATTTGGTCTATAAATGAGATGTGATGCACATCAAGATCTTTGTTCTGTGTTTAGTTCTTGTGTGACGGATGGGATTTGAAGCTAACATAACAAAACTTAAGTTTATGGTTTGAATGAGGTTAGTAATAGGGACAAAATAAAAAACATGAGAATCATGAAATGAAGAATCATACAATGCAGTAAATGCAGAATTGGACTTACAGGGAAAAACAAATTCATCAAAAGTATTAATGCGCCTATGTTTTCGCCCAGCAATGCCATTTTACTCATGAGTGTGAGGGCAATTAATTCTATGAGTGCTTAAAAATTTGGAGAATGCAGTGTATTCCTTACAACTATCAGTTTAAAGGGATTTAATTTTTGAGATCTAACTGGTTTTCATTCAAGTTTTTGAAATGAACAAAGCATGATAAAACTTGAGACTTGGTTTTCAAAATAAAAATCCATGTAAACCTAGAATCAGCATCAATGAAATGCCGATAGTATTTATTAGCAGTAGTAGATGCAATGCAAATTCGTCCTATATCAGTGTCAAAATCTGTCTCCGTTTTATTATTAAAAATATCTCTCTAACATAATTCAGTTCAATAAAGTATATATTTTTACCCTAATTCTAGATATGGTATCAAATCTCTCGGTTCTCGTGAGTGTTACTTGTCTCTTTCATTGTAGCCCTTTTTGCTGCCTAAGGTACTTACATTTCTTTTTGGTCTGTTTGCTGCCATATTGTGTTCAATATTCACGCTGTTACTGTCAAGGTCCGTTTGATCGACTAATTCACGCCACCGCCCACACCACAAGACTTGCCTCCACTAGATCGACCAAAACTCAAAGCACCGTTTGTCAACAACCTATTCATGTGCGTCTTCTAGTTCGGCACGTGATGTCCACTTGCGACATCATCTCATACGTGTGATGCCCATGTACCGCCTTTTAGACCTCCGTTTTCAACTAGATTGTAAATCAGTTGTTTCTTATTTCTTTTTGGGGGATCACATTCTGTTGCGCATATTTTTTGCTCGAATTTATAGTTTGTGGATATTTTTTGGACGTTTGAAGTTTGTTTTGTTTGATAGATCAATCTTTCATCTCTGATGTTGTTTGTCTGCTGATTTTATGGATATGACAATTAAAAAAAAGCTAATATTGATTGTCCCGACTCAATGAAGATGAAGTAGAGAAGATTAAATCACTTCTTAGTAAGTTGGTGTAACCAACAGGTACTAGCTCCATGGTACTCATATAACTATAGCTTAATTTCCATAACTCTAAGAAATGTCTAAACTACAACTTAAATGAACTGATCCATAATTCTAAGAAATGTCCTTCATATTCCTAAATTGTTCACTAACTTAATTTCCATGCAACAACTAACACAAGACTTATCATCTAATGCTTTTTTTATTTTTTTAATTTTTAATTTTTAATTTTTTTTATAACAAATCTTGTGTCCTTAAAGACAAAAATTCACGTCGGACAATTGGTAATGCTAGAGAATTGAATGGTCTTTATTACTTGGATAATCAAGATCTTTCTCCAAATCTACTCAACAATACCAACAGGGACAAGGTCATTTTGTACCACTGTTGTCTAGGTCATCCTTCATTTAGAGTCATAAAACAATTTTGTTCTTCCCTCACTACGTCAAAAATAGAATTTTACAGCGCTTTTTTTAATCCATTTACAGTACTTTTTCAAAACAATAAGCGCTGTAGTATCTAGCGCTGTAAAAAGATACAACGACATTTTTTAAAATAAAAAAGCGCTATAAAATATGTAGATATATTGCGCGCTTGTTATGCACCTTTTACAACGCTTTTCCAAGAAGTGCTGTAAAAGGTGCATTCAATAGATGCATTATTATGCACCTTTTACAACGCTTTTCCAAATAAGTGCTGTAAAAGGTGACCTTTTACAGCGCTTTTTGAAAGAAGCGCTGTAAAAAGTGCATTCAATATATGCGCTGTAAAATGTGTATTCTTATTTTAGTTTTATTAAAAAATGGTGTAAATGGAATTTTTAAAAAGCGCTTTTTAGTTTTTTATGCCATTTTTTTAGAAAGCGTTGTGTTTTAATTTTTTTTTCAAAATCATTTTCATCAAGAATAAGTGCACAATCAGTTCACACAAGTTTCATAGTCAGTACACAACGACAAAACTATATAACTTAACTTTATAACTTTACACAATCAAATCACAACATATTCATATACATATTCACATATTGACAACATCACATAACTATATACATATTCACATACCTACATATTCACATAACTACATATTCACAACTATCCCTTGCAGCATGCCATTTTCCAACAAATGAAATATTTTTCATTTCAGTCACAAACTGACACCAGTCTTCCTTTAATTCAATTAGATCTTTTTCAGAGTATGTTGGACTGGAATTGTCAAAGTATTGTGCGATATAAAAATTGAACATAAACAAGTTAGATCTTCCTTGCAGCATGCCATTTTCCAGCAAATCAAATATTTTTCATTTCAGTCACAAACTGCCACCAGTCTTCCTTTAATTCAATTAGATCTTTTTCAGAGTATGTTGGACTGGAATTGTCAAAGTACTGTCCGATATAAAAATTGAACATAAACAAGTTAGAATCAAATATATACATAGTCTATATATGAAAATCAAATAATGAAAATACCGTACTGTTTCTGGGATTATTGTTTGATTCCTATCAACAACCGCCTTCATGAATCGCAATATATAGTACCCACAGTCGATGTTGTTAGTTTGGCGAGGGCACTATAAAATAAAACATATAAGTCAACAGATATTGATTGTAAAGGAAATTTTAAAGGCATATATTTCAAACCTTTATTGGAATCCATGTGATGTTATTTGACTTTCGCTTCGACCATGTAGCACCTCTTTGAGCTCGAAAAACTTGTAAAGCACTATCGAATAAATAAATGTGATTATTATAGCTTAACAAACACATTATTTTATGAAAAAAATAAATGAATATTACTTACGTGTCGAACATAGTCTTTATATCGGAGTGATTGTTGTAATTGTCGTGCAAGGGATCTAAAGAGTATATAACTTCATAGGTCGCATTGATTGAAAATAGCAACCAATGTGCCCTACAACAACAAAAATTTGGTTGACAATTTTGTTTACACAACTAATAAATTAAGATCTCATAAATTAAAGAATATATAAATAAATAATATATAATTATGTACCCTGAATTATATGGTGCAAGGAACAACTGATCGTTCTCTATATTTCCTAATAGGATATCTACAATGTATTTATTTACATTCATTGGATCGAGTTTAAACATTGAAAGCTTATGTGGAGACAAGAATGAAAATCTATTTGACAATCTGCGCGTGCACACCAACTTCTCATACAAAAACCTTCAATTAAAGTTTCAAATTAGATTAATTACCAATAAATTAAATTAATTACCAATAAATACAATTAAAAGTAATTTTTACCTAATGTATAAGCTGATGACAGTAGCACTCAGCTCCTTATGGTCAAGAAGTTCGTATATGTGGTCTTTTTCAAGTAGTTCTTCATACTCATATCCGAATATAGCTTTATCCATGCTTATGATATGTGAATCGTTGTTGCTACCCATATTCTTTTTTACTTGTATGTCAAGACACGACCTATATTTAGCAAGGCATGACTGACTTATTTTAGGAGCAGGAGTAGCAACTGATTTTCCCTGATCCAGTTTTTGAGCAGCAACTTTGGTAGCTTTATCACCCTCCAGCTTTTGAAGTTTGCCAACTTTATTACCCTCTAATTTTTGAAGTTTGCCGGCTTTATTTTTACCACGAACATGTAGTTGTGGTGCGACAGCTGGTTTATTTTGGCAGTTGGTTTGTTGTGCAGGTGGTTTATTGGATTGAATCTGAAAAAATGAGGTTAATTAGTTTGTTAGTTGATTGAATATGAAAAAATGACAAACCTTACAAAATAAATGTGACAAACCTTTTCCGGCGATGTAATTGACTCGTTTTTGGGAATCTTCTTATCATTCTCTTTAGGCTTTGTCTGAATCTAAATAAATGTTAAATTAAAGTTAACATCAGAAAAAAATCAGCAATTAAATATAATCAATCATAATCATATATCGTGCAATTAAATATATCACACGACTTTTGTTGGAGTAGATTCTTTCTTCTTATATCGAGAGATTGCATTTCGAACACGCCTTTAGTAATTCATATTCTTTTCAAAATAAAATGCAATCGTTAGGACACGCACGAATTCTTTTGTAACTCATGTCAATAGAGCATAAAATTCATTTATCCTCGTAGGTTCGATTGGGAAGTTAACTATCATCTGGAAACTTATCTTTTAAGAGTGTTAATAATTCTGTGAAGCTTTTATCAGAGCATCCATTACTCACTTTTAAGTTGTACAGCTTTAATATCGCCGACAGTCTTGTGAATTTAGTACAACCATTATATAATGGTTTTTCTGCATCACTCAACAAACTCTCAAACATTTTAGGATAATCCCAAAGATCTTCTTCAACTGCTTTTGCAATCTCCTAAACTCGGCCCGGCTCATATGTATCTGTGTCGAAATCAGTTGAAGCATATGTCAAACCATTTCAAAATTAATGTTTCCTTTTTTTTTTCTCACCATGTCTTATCAAACATGTATAGCTTTGGTCAATTCCATTCCATACTAAATATTCTTCCAATTCATCTTCTCTAACGCGTTTTCCAAAACAACATTTTAAAAAAGGACAAACGACTCTATTTGGATCTTTTGCATTCTTCACTACAAACTCAACAAACTCATTCACTCTATTTACATACTCTTTTGATAATCGATTAGCAGACATCTATTTCCGATCTATATTATATGACCTATATAAATGCAGTTACACAAATAATAAGCTACTGATAACATTATACCAATATATAGTACGCATATCTAATATTGGAAAATGGAAACCAACGTCCAAGTCTGATTTCAGAATAGAACAAATCAACAAATTTCGAAAAAGAATAGATTTGATATGATTTATTATGTAACAATATATTAGTTTTAATGACAACAACAAATTAATAAATACATTACCTGAGACAACGTATCCATTTTTTTATAAAGGAGGAGCAGTAGATGGCCGCATAATACGTAGAGGAGAGGAGGGTTCCTAGAGTAGAGGAGATGAGGGTTCGTAAATTTGTTTTTATTTATTTAAAGTAAATAATTTTTATTTAAAGTGAATGATTTTACTGCGCTTGTGTAATAAGCGTTCTAATAGGTCCTTTAATTATGTGAAAGCGCAAGGCTTTTACAACGCTTGTAAAAAAAGCGCTCTAATAGGTCATTTAATTATGTGAAAGAATAAGTCTTTTACAACACTTGTCTAAAAAGCGCTTTAAAAGTAATGTAACATCATGTGGGAGCGCTATATTTTACAACGCTTGTGTTTAGAGCGCTCCAAAGGCGCTGTAAAACATTATGTGAGGGCACTTCATTTTACAAGGCTTGTGTACAAACGTTGTAAAAGCCTTGTAAACATTATGTGCAAGCGCTATATGACCTTACAACAACACTTTTTCCACAACACTTGTAAAAAAAAACGTTATTATATCCTCCGTTATTTTTAAAATATATTTACAACAACGCTTGTATTTAATAGGCGCTATAAAAAGGCGCACTATAAAATATCATTTTTGGCGTGCTGCCTCTTCAAAAACTTAGAGGTCCGAAGTATTTACTATGAGGTGTGTGAGTTTGCTAAATACAAACCTGTATCTTTTCCAGTTACTAACCAAATGAGCGCTTCTCCATTCCATTTAGTTCATATTGATGTATGGAATTCCTGTAATGTTTCAAATATATTAGGAGCTCGTTGATTCGTAACCTTTATTGATGAATTTACTCGGGTTTACTTACAAAAACAAAAATTTGAAGTTAGTTATGTGTTTGTATAGTTCTTCTCCATAATAAAAAAAAATACCAATTTGGAGTGAGTATTAAGAGGATTAGGTATGATAATTCCAAAGATGACTTTAATCATAAATTTAATTCTTTATGTCAAAAAGATGACATTACTTATGAATCATAATTTGTTAAAATACCCCAACAAAATGGGATTGCTAGTGAGTGTGAGTGAATGAGAGGTTACTGCGGTAGAGCATGACTGTATATGTGTGAGGATATCACTAAGATTTGAAATTGAGCTTAATAAGTGATGTGTTTGATTGTTGTTTAAAAAAAAGTTATTTTATTGAATTAGATTTTTATGTAAAAAATAAATATATAAAAAATATGATTATTGTTGATTTGATTTAGTTTTTATTAGTTTTTAAAAATAAAATCTAATAACCTTTGATTTACATTGATTTAGTTTAGTTGTTTAGGCAGACAAAAAATAATGGATAATTTTTGGATTGATTTGATTTAGATGTTCGGGTTGATTGGAGTTAAAAAACTATTATTTTTTTTTTTATTTTCGTGATGTTTTATTAGTAAAAAGATCTCTATGATGTTCTATATTTAACTAGAGACAAAAGTAGTACTTATAATCCAAAATATCAAGCTGTGTTCAATTAAAACCAATATTATAAGAATATGTATATTACAATATTATGTATATTACAATATTATAAATTTTCTTAAAAACTGTGTTCAATTAAAAACAAATAAGAATATGTATATTACAATATTATAAATTTTATTTTATGGCAAGTTTGCCATTCATCAGTCTTTTTATTACGATATTAACTTTTTTTTATTAATAGTAACTAATCTTCAATTATTATTATTTATATATTCTTATCTATTATTCTACAAATCTAGTTAAGTTTTTTTATTTTCAATTGTTTTGTTGAAAGTTGTTAAAACTAATTTACAGTCAAATAAAAACATATAACGTCAAATAAAGTCTTTTGCACTATCTAAATTCTAATTTAACTGAAAAATATCGATATTATAATGAGTTCGATATAAAGTCTTGTTGACTTTAATGTTGACAACAATATTACTTATACAACCAAAATGAATTAGAGTATGCCGAAGGATGACGAAAATGACCTACATAATAATCTAATGACACAAACATACTTATTAGATGCACAAGATTTGTTAAACAACCAAAATAGATTAGAATAAGCTGAAGAATGACGAAAATGACCTAAATGTTAATCAAATGACACAAACATACTTAATGCATGCACAAGATTGGTTAAACAACCAAAATGAATTAGAATAAGTCTGGGAATACGAAAGTGACCTAAATGTTAATATAATGAAACAAACACACTTATTAGAAACACAACATTGGTTAAACAAAGGTGGAGATGTGATTTCGTGGGGTCCAAATATGGTTTCAATTTTCTTTAATGATAGTCGTGGTGGACAAAATTTTGATCAAAAGGTGGAGATGTGATTTTTGACAAAGATGAATAAGGCATTTCAACTAGCGATTCAGGTTGGGAATGAAAGAGGAGATCAAAAGATCATAAATTTGGTCTCCATTTTGCATGAAACCCACTATAATAGTCATGTTCGAAGAGAGAAGATGGAGATGAAATAGAATGTAGATGAGGTGGTGTGTACGGAGAAGAAGAAGAAGAAGATAGGAACCGGTCTTCCCTTTTTTCCCTTTTTTTTTCATTATTATTATTATTATTTTATTATTATTATTATTATTATTATTATTATTATTATTATTATTATTATTATTATTATTATTATTATTATTGTTATTATTATTATTATTATTTAATTACCTTTTACACTTGTATATGGCTTAATCCATTAAATACATTCTATACCTTTCTTTTATTTTATTTTTTTGAAATAAAATAAAATCAATAATTAACAAAACTAATTTCTTTTATAATACAATTTCATTATTAAAATATCGCTAATATTTAGAAACTATTATTTTATAGGATAAAGTAATTAATTTTTTAAAATACACTAATAACCAAAACTCTCATATTCAAAATAATAACTATAATTACTACTATCTTTATAGAATACTCAAAATAATCAAATAAATAAATATTACATCAACCATTTGATATTAATTACTAAATCATAATAAACATGCATAAAATCACCATGCCATAGAAAATATATAAAAATAAAGAAAATTAATAGCAATAATACTAATATCTCATAATAATTATTTATATAATAAATAACTAAAACAAGATATTTAGAAATAATTAAATATTATTAATTGTATATCAAACATTTGTTAAACGCATAAAAAAATATCATAATAACTACGAACGTACACGTATATGACAAATTTCCTAAAATATTATTCTTTAAAATATTACACTAAAGTATTTTTATTTTTTAAAAAAATGTATAAAATAAAAAAATATATAATATTTATCATTTATATTACCCATTTAGTCAAATATATATAAAATTAGCATATTATATAAAATACACGTATGAAGAAAATTAATCATAAACTTGATCAATATATATTCTAAAATAATATAATCACCAAATTAAGTTATTAAAATATTATTTCATTTAAAAATAGTTTATTATAAAACTTGGAATGTTACACTGTATACCCTCAAGTACATTATTTATAAAGATAAACAAATGTGGAACATATTATCAATTACTTATTCCACTCAAAGCAACTTTGCTTATTAATAAGCTTACATGGTCCAGTTGAATTTATAATCCATTTGCAATTAGTACACGAATCTCTACTTGATTTGTATACGTCAAACCATTTGAATTCCCCATTCCACTGAAAGGAACAATAGAATAGTGTTGTCCCAAAAAAGTTATCATGAAAAGAAAAATCATAACCTTGATCAAACTTAAGAACATGAACTCCAAGATCATCATCACCAGATTTGCAATGAACAGTTAAATCAATATTCATTCCATTAAAAATAGTCACACTCGTTCCAAGAACATTTTGCATGAACAACAACGTCAACACACATATCAAAAATAATTTTTTGATAAATAAAGACATTACATCTTCCATTAATCTTTTCTTTGAAAGTGAATAATCTTTAATATATGAAAGTTACAATAATAGATTGAAGAAAATCATATATTTATAGAGTTATTTTTCTAAAGAATGCAAATACATAAAAAAAATAAATTATTTAAGGTAATATTTTATGAGTGTAAATAATTAATAACCGTTTGTTAAATAATTAACCGTTTCTTATATATTCAACAAAGTAAATTCAAATATAGTCAAGATTTTAGTAAATTGAATATTGTATTTTTACTCAATATAGAATAATCAATTTATGGAAAAACTAATCTTGATTTAAGATATTTAATGTAATTAATTTTATAAATATTGTAGTCTTGATTAGAGTATTTCTCTATATAATATATTTTTCTTTTTATATTAGATCCAGATACCAAAGAAGAAGAGTCCTCAAATTTACTAGGAGTAAAACAATAGATGCTCTAAAAGAGTGTGACGTGGTGAATAATTTTATTATCTATAAACTAATAAATTTATATTCATAATAGCAAAAAATTAAATCAAATAAATGATGTAAATCGAGTCAGAATTAAGCTTATTAAACAAATTGATTAATATTTAATTCAAAATATATTTTATATTAAGTTTGAAATAATTCGCATTTATTTCCCATATTAACATTTGCCATAAATACATACAGATATTATTTTTATGATTAATTATTAATTTATTATTTATTTATAACATATTTTTAACATGTAAATTATTTCTTTATAATACATAATTATGATCAAACTAAATTATTTTTTTTGTAATTTTTAATTGATTTGGTACATTTTGTAATTTGTACTCATTGCTAGGAGTCATCTTTTATCGTCATAGGCAGTCTGAAACATGTCGTTGACACAGTTGACTGGTGGTACACAACATGCGTGTGCAATAACAAAGTAATCCCTGATGAGCACATGTATTATTGTGGAAAATGTAACAAACGTGTTATGAATGTTTTTCGCTATAGAATTAAAATTCGTGTGATTAACACAATTGATCCAGCCACCTTTGTTATATTTGATCAGGATATTTTAATGTTGTTTAAACAATCAACAACATAATTAATTAAAACTCTAACACCCCAACTTTTATAATAAATCATTTTATTAATAAAATAGAATTTTATATAATTAATTTGACATTAAAGACATTTTAGTATATATATATATATGTTTAATTTTTTTTATATGTTTGATTATTAATGTATTTTAATAGATTAATTACTTTATTTTATAAAATATTTGATTTGAAATATTAGTAATCAAATTCTGTATAAAAAAAAGTGTTAAAAAAAAACAACTTTGGTAATTGTTTGTTTTTAAATAAATAAAAATGAGTAAAATGTGATTCATGGGTTAAGCTCATATGCAAGTAAAACCTAACTAAACTGAAAAAAAAATAAAAAAAAAAAGATATAAGGAAGGATAATGGAGGAGTACTAACAGACGCTTAAAGAAGAGGAAACATAAATTAGGACTATCGTTTGTCACCAATGGTCGATAACTATTACATAAAAGTTTATTTGTTTATGTTAAAATTTCAGTATTTTGTTTCATTCATTTGGATAGTCAATTAAACACATTTTCTCAGATTTTTTATCAACCCAAATTCTCTCTAAATTACCCAACTTCTTCTTTTGTGGGTCGTTATTTTGCACCGTTCTTCTTCACCGTGAGTCCGATTTGAGTGAAACCAACGGCAAAACAATCGTGCAAAAAATGGCTATATTATCCACTAGTTATTTTTATGGTTTATGGTAAGTTTCCTTAAACTAATTTTAAAATTAGTTTTTAGAGTGTCTTCTCATAATTTATTTTTGATGTTTACCCATAAATTGTCGAGTTAGATCCATTGAAGGACAAAAAAGCCAAAGAACAAATGTTGTTTTTTTGTTGACTCATATTCGTGTGTAAAAGCGTCAAAATAAAGAAAGGGGTGTTAGAGCATTTAAATTCGTGAGTATAATGTATTGTGATATGAACGGGAGTACCCCTTTGGGGGATAAATTAATTAGGGCTCACTACGTACGGCAATACCCCTTTGGGGGATAAATTAATAAATGTGCAAATATGGAAATAGTGATATTAATATCTATGGGGACATGGCCAATTTGAATTGTTCTTCAACCGGGGTGATGCCATACATCAATCCTCCTAACCAAGTACACTTTAGAATTAGAATGGTACCATATTGCGAAGTAAAGTCTAAGCTTACGTACATGCAACATTGCATTTCCTTATGATGGTTTTGTTGTGATTAATGTGTTTACAAAGTAATAATAACTACTCTTAGATGATTTGAGGCATATTACAATGAGATAATTATTTTAGTTGCGTGACTTTGATGTAATAATATGATACTATTTGCTTAAATATTTTGCTATATCATAGTGTGATTATGATACGATCTATTATAATTGTTTGTGTGTTCTCCTTATAATATACTATTAACATGATTTCAAAACTCACATCCTTCGTTGTTTGTGTTATGTGTTTGTAAAATCGCAGTTATTACAGGTTAATGAGTCTTGAAGTCAAGTTTGGGAGAAACCTCCCTCTGATAGGTGATACCAGGAATAAGAGTAGTAAATTTTAGTTTACTTTTACATATTTAATAAGAAAAAACATTTTGTTTCAAAACCTTATAAGTACTAGTAAGTTTTTTGAATCAAAATAAGCAATTTTAGTTAAATCAAGTTAATGGAGATTGTCTGTTTTATAGAAGCAAATATGTTTAAACTGTTTCTTTTGATTTTTGAGAAACATGATATCCTAAATTAATTATAAAAGTTTCTACTTTCTTAAAATAGATTTGCTTTATCTGCTGCAGATTTTGCTAAAAAAAAAAATCTTGTATAAGTAATTATTATATAAGTTATTTGCGATTTAGGGTGTCACATAAACATCTAGGGTATGTATGTTTGTCCAATTTGTATCACAGACAGTCAGACACTATATCACTATATATTAAACAAAATAATATTTAATGTGTTTGTTCATAATTAGCTAACCTCAACTTTATATGACTAATGGTTACATGATGTTTCTTTTGGAATCATCCGCAAAGAAATTTCTGATTTGGTAGATTCTACCTTTTTATTCAAAGGTTATTGAAATGTGAGTCATGCATCTCGATTTGAAATGTCATATAGAGTTAAGAAACTCACAAATAACCCAAACTTGATTGCAAAATTTAAATTCATCCAGGTTTAATTTTATACTTTCCAATTCAAATTTTAGTAAGTATAAATTTTTTTATGAGAAATACTAATCGACTACTTTTGTTGACCAATACACCAATAATCCAATTTTTTTTATAGTAGTCGAACATAGTGGTGGGTGCATCTGGTGTAAGAGATGTTATTGTCTCCAATGAAAGTGGCAGAGATTCCATAATTTCCCAAGTAAATAAACGATTTATCTCATAAATTTAAATTGTTGGTTAACATTTAGTGGGATAATTTAAACTAATCAATACCAAATAATTTTAATTCATATTTTATTTGTGTAGGAATTGTCCATTTGAAGAGGAATTGTCCATTTGACACTTGACACGACATTGATCCAACTTCATTCAAATTATTTAAGAATATAAAGATTGAGAAGGACTAAAATTTTGTTGAGTTAGTTTGATAGACTTTGTGACAACCTAAATCCAAATTGAAATAAAAAAGTAAAATGCACTAGTTTTGAAAGAGAATCGAATATAGCTTATTTTATTAAACATATATTTCTGACATAAAAATATGGCCAAAACTTAATGAATTACTCCCACCCAGTATCACCTATCAGAGCATGGATCAACAACCAATAACTTGAAACAACTGTGCTCTCGCAAGTGCCAAACACAAGCAATGAGGGGTGAGCTTCGAAAATATATAATAGTGTAAAATAATGGAAAAGAACACGTAAAACATTAATTAAACACCGTATCATATCAAACCATAACTAACAATAATAATCAAGGTAAAACATTGATACAATCCACAACATCAGGTAAGTTAACACACAAGACTCATCCTCTTTCATTGGTACCATTCTAACTTTGAAGTACTTGTTTAGGAGGCTTGATACTATGCCACGACACATGTGGGGAGACAATTCAAATTGATCATGTCCTCATAGATCCTCTTAACTCAACCAGAGAAACATATACGCGACAGTCGAGGTAAACGTGTGTTGCATGGTAGATCTCGACATTTGGAGACTACCTCTAAGTCACCTACGAATTCCCCACCCGAATACCTCTAAGGTCTAACAATCTTGCCTTAAGGATCGATAGTAGCCCCCACGATCAGGCTCATTTTGTTATACTTCTCCAACATCACTAGACTTGTTAGACTCTACCTATATGATGACAAGATAATATCCACTTCAAAGAAATAACATCTATTTTCTCCCTTTATTGACCTAGGCTACTCAATCTATTAAGATAACCATCATATGCACATGTCAAATTCATCAGAAATCAATTAACACGATACGCATTTCATGA
Organism: Cicer pinnatifidum; assembly: GCA_037974775.1. Taxonomy (NCBI): domain Eukaryota; kingdom Viridiplantae; phylum Streptophyta; class Magnoliopsida; order Fabales; family Fabaceae; genus Cicer; species Cicer pinnatifidum. The sequence goes on along the minus strand of JBBPBR010000001.1, from coordinate 40,987,557 downwards.
TATCATCTATGTGGTAACATCACAAGTCAACAGGAGGGGACTTTTGAAATCATATTAATAGAATAATATATATAAGAATAACATGCAGTTAATCATAAATAAACTGTATCGTTACACAAACGTTCTTCAAGGAAAAATATCACATTATAAAGTCAAAACCATTTGAGGAAAACCAATATATTTCACTATAACATCAAATCATCTAAGAGAAATTATTATCGGACACGATATCTATTAATCACATCAAAACAATCACAAGAAAATGCAATTCAATGCACGAGCTTAAACTCTACTTTACAATTTGGTACCATTCCAATTCTGAAGTACTAGGCTAAGAGGCTTAATACTATGCCACCATCTTGGTGGATGGACAATTCAAATTGGAGATGTCCTCATAGATCCCCTCAATATAACCCGAGACACATATACGCGACAATCGAGATAAACGTGTCTTGCATGGTAACTCCCGACATTTGGAGTGGTACCTCGAAGTCCCCTCAATTTGGAGCCTAGTTTGTTGTGTTTGTTGATTTCATCCTTTTTCAAGCGGTTTTCGCATATATATTTTTCTTATTTATTTTATTTTATTGACCTTTCACACACATGGACAAAACCTATTAGTCTCATGATTTATTTTATGTTTTACTTTTATTATAAATTAGAGTAATTAAAATAATTAATATATAAAAAATAACATATTATAGAATAGTCAAAATTATTAAAAAAAATAAACATAACATCAATATTTTATATTAACTACTAAATTATGATAAATAGATATAAAATCAGAATACCATAACAAATATTTAAAAATAACGGAACTCAAACACGACATTACTAGTATCCCAATATAATTATTTGTAAAGTAAATTATTAAAATAAGAGATACTTCGAATATAAATATGTGCACACTTAACATTGGGCAAACATATAAGAAAATATCACATTAATTATTAACTCACATATACACTTAAAGTCATTTAAAATCGTCGCTATAAGTCACTCAAATTTATTTATTTCTGAACAATAATGACAATTATCAACCGTCGCTAAATTTATTTTGAGGCAGTTTAAACCGTCGCAAACCTAATAATTTAAAATAAATAAATATGATACAATTTTTTAATATTTTTAATCAATTAAAATAAGAAATATTCATAAATACCATCCACATAATTTAAATACATAATTAATAACTATTCCAAAATATATAATTTTTTCAAAAGAAATAACACCAATTCATACATTTAAGTTAACTAAAACAATAAATAAAGTAGTCTAAATATTCAAAACATTAGTGGAGTAGCTAAAAATACAAAACAACTCCATCAAACTTAGAAGTTCATCCAAATATCTAATTAGTCCCTCCCTAATGATGTTCCACGATCATTAGGTTGGTGGCTGGACTGAGATGAACGTCTACCATCTATTGGCGATTCTATGTCCATTGCCTGAAGAAAAAAAAAGTATATATTAACCTCAATGAATATTGATAAATATTGTCAAAACTAATTAACTAAATTTCTCTTATAGCAGCTATATGAAATCTTTACACAATTGATACTTTTAATCAAAGACAAAAAGTTCTCACAAGATTTTTAAATAGGTTTGCTATGAAAATAATTTTACCTGTTTGTCTCTAGAATTTTGCATTTGCATCAAGAAAGCAATTTGCTCCTTCAACATATCAACTTCAGAATCCCTTTTCTTAAGCCTATCAATTTCAGCTTGCATTTTCTCCATGTTTTCATTAGCTTCAGAGGAAGAAATTGATCTTACAGAGTGAGAAGTAGATGTAGTAATTTGTGACGGTGTTATTCCAAGTCCCATACAACTAACATATCCAGGATGTTCTTTTCCAAACACATTAACAAATGCTTCATTTGGAGAAGGAGTCTTCCCAATTTCAGCTTGCAATTGTTCCTGCACAAACAGATAAAGCAACTAAATTCCTCTCTGTAACAGAAATGTTAACTTTGCAACTCACTATTAAAATTATGCAATTATACAATTATTTTGAGACAAAGAATTAGCATTTTATTTAGTCTCTCTAGAGTAAGAAAAAAGACCCTAAAATTTGTTATTGGTGCCCTCTAAATGAGTTAACTCAGTGGATTAATTCTTTTGGTAAAGAATTCAGAATAGTCAACTAACAATAGTTATATATGAAAAGTTGAACTCAACTAACAATTCAATAAATCATATTAATCCCTTGTGGTTAAATATTATGTTCAATCGATGATGCATTTTCATGCTATTGGTGTATTTTAGTAGTAGTTATTATGAAATGCAAGCATGAAAAAGCCACATGTTCCAATCCCATCAAGAAACTAGATATAGCATACAAACTAAAAGCATCCTGACACTTTAATATAGATTAACCATTTAACTATACAAAAGCCTCACCAAAGGTAAAAAGGAGAAAACCATAGTCCCTTCAATTAACCCCTCATAAACCTATTGTTAATTGTTTTGTTTCTAATCACCTCTCACTATTCTTCATTCATTTACCTTAATTTAACATTCTCTAATTTATAATCTCATTTAATCTTCATTATCTATCTCTTTATAGCTTTGCAACTCACTATTACCAAAACTAACAGTTGCATCTTGGATTTATAAGGTGATCAATAACAAATAGTTATAATTACATAAGACTTCTATTATTTACACTTACATATTTTTCCTTGGCTTCGTCATTGACAAATGACCCATCAGACTTTTTATGACAAATTGAATACATTTCACCCCTACTGTATTTTCGACCATCTCTCAGTTCCTACAAGTAAACACACGTAATAAGTACATGTTCAATTAAGTATGCAATCAATAGTAGATTGAAAGAATCCTACCAACTCATCCCTCTTCCTTGCAAGCGTCTTAGAGCCTAATGTATGAAGGATCGTTAGCTTTTCTCTATTTGCAGCATTTTTATCAGCCTTCTCCTACAATGATAACAAATGACATAAAAAAACTAAACAATAGAAAAAAAATGACAACACAACAAAAGAATAGTTACCATTGTATCTGTCTTACGCCTGTATTGGACAAAAATAGCCCAATGGTCTTCATTAATAGAACGTGGATAATTTTTTAGATTTTCCTCCAAAGAAAGATCCCACTTATAAAACTTCTTAAACAACCTACATCGTGCATCTCACCATTTCTTTCCAAGGCTCGAAAGGATATATTTTTTGTTGTCTTCATCATCAACAACAAATTTTGACTAGCATGCATAATCATAAAAAAAAAAGATTAGTTTACAATCAAAACAATAAAGAATATTCAGTTGTTTAATCATTGATACCTGTATTTTATCCTTATAAGTTTCATTTTTTCTTTTCAATGGAACTAATTACCAATTGTCGTACATTATAGGAAAATCTTTAAACTTCCTTGCAATCTCACCCAAAAAACCGCCTAACAAACCAGCAGCTGATCCTACCGGTTGCCCATTTGAATTCCATCTAGTTATTATTCTGCTAACATTAGGAGAAGCTTCAATCACGTCTGATACCCTTAAGTGTATCTTTGAAATATGTCCCGCCTCATCTAACACATAAGTCAATGAAATATGTCATATTGCAATCATGTAAAACAGTTAAATTTTATAAATATAATTAGACATTAGATAACATACTAATAACTTCTACATCCCAAAATGTAGAATTCCTTTTTTGAGAAATTTCTGGCTCATCTTCTACCACATCTTCAGAGTGAGAGGATGTCTCTTGGACTGATCTTGGTGTTGTCACCTGAGAAGGTGTTGCTTCAGTCGGTTGCATATTAATTGGTGTTGTTGTCACCGGAGAAAGATGTGGTTCTATCGTTTGCACAGCTAGCGATGTTGTCGCTTGAGAAGGTGGTGCTTGAGAAGGTGGTGGATTTGTCGGTTGCACTGCAGTTGGTGGTGTTATCGTCGGAGATGGTAGTGGTTCTATCGCTTGGATAGTTGGTTGTAAACCATGTCTCCGCAGTTGCTTCATTTTGGTTACTTCAAGATCTCCTAGTAGTATAACCCTCGACCGACCCTTCGTGAAACGCTACAATCATTTATTATTAATGTAAATAAATAAAAATCAACATATAATACGAATAACAAACATTTTGTATTTTTAGTTATTACTTACCGAGGTTTTTGAAATGGTAGAAGAAGATTTGTGAAGGGATTGAGAGAGATGAGTTAGATTGAGAGCCTCCATCCTTTTTTTATTCTCTTCCATTGTTTTGCGTCGAATATCCTCATATGATGATTCCATTTTGTTCACAAGATTGCGACTCCAAATACACTTACACTGCAAACATTGATCACAACCAAGTTAGAATAATGCAAATAGATAAACAAATAGGATTTTCAAAGATGTCAAACATTTAGGATTTTCAAATAGCTAAACAAAAAAATTAAGACAATAACAAAAATGAGCACATCAAACACAACACAACAGTAAAAGAAAGTAGTAAAAAAATAACATAGATTGAAGAGTACCATGTCATAAACAACAAACAAGAATTATTAACAATCATAAATTCATATAATGATTGTTGTCATCAAACTCATCATTAAAAGTTGAAGTTTCAGGATCATCATATGTAGTCATTCTTGCCAATTGTATATGTGTGGTTTCATTAGAAAAAATGTGTTCTAGATTTTGAGATGGGTATGGTTCAATGGGTGTCATAATTTCATCATCTCCACTCATGTCATACAAGTCTCGTGGCTTTAAATGAATAGGTATGCTCCATCCATTTTCCTTTTCATCATCCACATAATAAACCATTTGAGCTTCTGACGCTTTAATGTATGGCTCGTCATCTTCATGTTCCCCAGTATGTATTAGTCTTGCAAAATTTATAGAAGTAAAACCCAACTTATCTGTCTTAATGCCTCTTGAATTTATGGTATTCGCCCATTTGCATTTAAACATGGGCACTTTGAAGCCATCATAGGAAAGCTCAATGATATCTATCAATCTTCCATAGTAAGGCACTCCTCCAAATCTCATTTGGGCATCACTATTGCTTGAGTAACTTCGTGTCCCGAACATGCCAAAAACTCCACTATTTTGAGTTTTTAATAAATTGTCTCGTTCCAATGTTCGAAATTTGAATCCATTGACATTAAATGCAGTGAACCTTCTAACTTTATCAGAAGGACTTTGAGCAAGACTAACAAGAACATTTTTATCTGATCCACTAATGTTGTCGAGATTGTTGCAAATCTGAAGACCATAAAATATACAACTAGTCACATTCTTATTAAAAATCAAAGCAACTCCATCACTAGTTTTGTCATGAACACTAACACGATTGCGGAACCAATGAGGAAACTCTATATGAACCTTCTTGTCTACCTCAGAAGTACTCCTTGCACCACTCCTCATTTGGCTTCGAATAATACTTCGATATTGCCTATTTGGTTATTTCAAATTAGATGTATAGGAAAAAAAACAGTGGTAAATAATACAAATATAATAAAATTACCTACCTTAGATAGTAGTCAACTATGATGCAGTTTGTTAAAACGTGTCTATGAGCCTGTAACTTTTCAATTGGTGTAAGTGTGTAGTATGAAGAACCACCAACCGATTTTCAAACTCTAGGAAATAATTCAGCTACACGTGAGTCAGTTTGTATCTCATTAATAGGCTCATCATCTACACGACCAGGTTGATTCCATCTAGTCTCAATGTTTTCTATATACCTTGAACAAAATGTAAGAATCTCTTGTACAAGGTATCCTTCTGCAATAGACCCTTCTGGTCGTGCTTTATTACGTACATACGATTTAAGTAGTCCTAAGTACCTATTATTGAACCACAATAATATTAGTCTGAGTAAAATTGTCAACTACTAATTATTGAAGGAACAAAAACAATATTTTACCTTTCAATAGGATACATCCATCGATAATGAACATGACCTCCAAGTTTAACTTCTTCAACAAGGTGAACAACCAAGTGAACCATAACAGTGAAGAATGAGGGAGGAAATATCATTTCCATGTGGCATAAAGTGAGGACAACCTGATTTTGCATTTTTTCCAAATCATCAACATTCAATACTTTACTGCATAATTGTCTAAAGACTGAGCAAAACTCAATCATTATAGCTGAAACATCATCAGGTAATGTTGCTCGAATGGCTAATGGTAGAAGTTGTTCCATCAATATGTGACAATCATGACTCTTCAACATTCCATTCAACTTAAGATTTTCCATGTCAATGCATCTAGAAATGTTGCTTGAATAACCATCAGGCACAGTGATATTCTTTAAAGTTGTTAAAAATCTCTTCTTACCTTTAGTAGTCAGAGTAAAGACGGCTGGATAAATTCTTCCATTTTCATTGGGCCAAAGGTCAGGTCTTATGCCCATAGATTTAAGGTCTTTTCTTGCATTAAGATGATCTTTACTTTTTGTGCTATCATTTAGCAAAGTAAATATGATATTATCGCACACATTTTTCTCAATATGCATCATGTCAAGATTGTGGCGCAGAAGATTATCCTTCCAATATGGAAGTTCAAAGAATATGCTTTTCTTTTTCCATTGTATATTGACACCTTGTGTAGGTCGTCCACCACGTATTCTTTTTCCCGATCTTTCTTTATCTGGCTTTCTACCAAATGTGACGTCAATATTTTGAACCTGTTCAAGAATTTGAAGCCCAGATAATCTTTTAGGTGGACCACGCATATCTTGTTGACCGTCAAAGCGAACCTTGTTCAATCTAAATCTATGTCTCTGATCAAGAAAACGACGATGACCCATAAAACACCATTTTTTGCTATGAGGAAGACGACGAGGAGTAGAGTCAATGTTACACGATGGGCAAGCAAGTCCAGTGTAAGTGTTCCACCCAGAAAGCGTATCCAGCCCCGGAAAATCACTAATTGTCCACATCAAAGCTGCATGTAATGTGAACATCTCTTTTTTAAAAGAATCGTATGTATCGACACCATTTGTCCATAACTCCTTTAATTCTTTTACTAGAGGTTGTAAATAGACATCAATATCATTTCCTGGCATTTTTTTACCGGGAATTATCATTGACATTATAAAAGATGTATGTTTCATGCACACCCATGGAGGAGTGTTGTATGGAATGAGAATAACTGGCCAAATACTATAATTTGTACTCATCATACCAAAAGGATTAAAACCATCACTAGCTAATGCAAGACGCACATTTCGCAGGTCTGATGCAAACCAAGTGTGTGTCAAGTCAAAATGTTTCCATGCTTCAGAATCTCTAGGATGCCTCAACATTCCATCATTGTTACTATTATTTGCATGCCATCTCATATCTTCGGCTGACTTTGAGGAAAAAAATAATCTTTGTAAGCGTGGTTTTAATGGAAAATAACGAAGAACTTTTGCAGGAACTTTCTTTCGATTATTGCCATCACCAGACACTCCAACTGCACCAACTTTTTCTTTTGATTTCCATTTGGAAGTTTTACAAATTTTGCAGGTCTCCCTTTCTTCATCTTCCTTATTACCCCAATAAAGCATACAATTATTTGGACAAACAGGGATTTTTTCATAATTTAAACCAAGCTTGGTGATTGTTTTCTTGGCTTTATAGAATGAATTTGGTATATTTGCAAATTCAAATGCATCTTTTAATAACTCTAAAACCATTGTCATGGCTTTATCAGTCATTCCACATAAACATTTGATGTGATACAACTTTACCAAAAATGATAGTCTTGAATATTTAACACACCCTTCATACAACGGTTTTTCTCCTTCTCTACTTAATTCATAGTACTCTTTGGCCTCTTCATACCTTTGATGACTTGCATTTTTCTCCTTCTCTGCATTTGATTCAATGGGTACTTCATTTGCATGATCTTCAACTCCAAGAGCATCGTTAATCATGTTCTGCATATGATCATCAACGACAACTGTGTCTTGAACTATATTAGAAATACTAATTGGTGAGATAGTACTAGCTTCTCCTATGGGCTCCCCATGATGTACCCAATGGGTGTATCCCTTTGGAAATGGTTTGCACTTTAAGTGATCATACATTACACTTCTACTCTGCGGTTTTTTGAAACCACAACGTTTACAAGGACATATTATTTCGCCATTTTCTAATTCATCTCGAAAGGCAAAATTAATAAATTCCTTTATCCCTTGATCATATTCATCCGATGTGTGTGGCCTCTTAATCCATGATTTATCCATTGCTATAAAGAAGATAATTCAGAAAGAACATAATTCAACTTAGAACAAAAAAAAGATTGACCTTAAACAAAATAGATTCACTAGGCATAAAGGAACAAATCATAACAACGTCATACTCTTAGAAAATATTACCCGTTAAACATTCAAAATATAGAACTAGACCAGATATATAGTACTAGACAAACAATAACTAATTTTAACGTTAAAAAAATAAAGAACTGGATATACCAAACTGGAGAACAAGTACATTAAAATTTTAATGCCACTGAGTTCATTAAAACCATTATCACAAACAAAAGGGCATGATATCAGCCAACGATATAATTGAATACCAAGCCAGCAAAACTATCAGCAGCTTACAGGTGAAAAGTATAAAGTTGAAGAAGAATGGAGATTGAATTATTGGAAGCAAACATGAGAATAAAAAATATATCAGCCCTCATTTACAAAGAGTATAATAACCCAGAAATGAAAACTATCATCTATCTTTTCAAAAAGAGATGGAAACTAATGATGATAAAAAAGACAAACAAGACACAACAAAAAATTAGGGACAAACATGACACAGCAAAAGTAACCATGATTCAAAGTAATCATAATTCTAACATGTTACTATTATTCATTTCAAAACCAAATGGAATTTCTAGTCCAAAGTTTAAAGACAGGAAAAATGATTACTCCAACCAATATAATGTGCAAAAAAAAGTGAAAAAGAATTTGTAATGTTATTCAAAGGCAACCAACAATCTAGAAATTATTTTTAAAAGCAAACAAACCAATCTCAAGCAAACCAATCATTAACATATATCAAACAATCAAACCAGGAGAACGTTATACCAAACAGACAGTGCATACCTGGCCAAGCTTGATTTCTCCTCTATTTGGATTCTAAAGCACATGAATGTTGCAAACCACAACTTTACGAGAATCTGTCAAAATTTTAATTTACAGAAAACTGATTATGTGACATAAAATTGGCGAACATCTAGTATAGCACCTATGAAATTACATATTTTAAAAGTAAGTTACATTGAAACTAAATGTTGAAGAATTTATCCCTCTATACGAGTGAACAAACTATCTTCTTTTTTTGACAGAGAGTGAACTAAGTATCTTCAACCTTTTATGAATTAAAATATATTAAATTACATCCCCAAGAAAAAGAACTAGAGAAACAAAAAAAAATAGCATAAAAAAACAACCTTCCAGAGATTCTAGTCTTAAGAGCAACTTGTAACATTACATCTTTTTCTGTTTGAATAATAGAGAGGAACAAAGATGTGCCTAATGAATGTTGGTACAAGAAAACTAGATAGACTTTGCACGTGGAATTACATCATGACAGTGGACATGCTCTTCCAATGTTAATAGCAAAGAGCAGCCCTTCTTTATCCTCTATTATTTTCATAATCATCCATTTTTAATAACTTAAAAAAACATAAAATTAGAAGTTTGTTGCATGTTTTACAGATTTCAGATTTCAGATTTCAGATTTCAGAACAAAGAGCAACCCTTAACTTCTCTGTCACAGATTTCAAATTTACATAAAATTGGAGAACATCTAGTATAGCACCTATGAAATTACATTAAATCCATTAAATATCTAGTCCATCAAATTAGAACATCTAGTATTACAATAATGAAATATCTAGTCCATTAAATCCATTTTTTTGTCTCTTACAAAACTAGCAGAAGAAAAAACCAGTTTACATCAAAGAAACAAACTAACACAATCATTCTATAAAAACAGAATAACCAATAGCCAAATGAAAAAAGTATGATTCTTCAAATAAAATACACATTCCATCAACTGAAGAAAAAAAAAATTAATAGTCCAACAGAATACTAATTCCTTTCTTCTGGTCCCAACCCATACTCAGTGAAAATTAACAGTCACAGACATTAACAAACTGCAATTGAATAAACAACACTGAAAGATTAAAAGTAACACAATCATTGTATAGAATCCATCCAAAAATAGAAAGTTAACGGAACTCACTAGAGCTATCCTTGGTGTACGAACACCAATCCTATGCTGTGAACGAAGCCGATCGAGTCCATCACCGGAGAGAAACTTATGTGAAACCTTTCCAGGAACGAATGTAATCGTACTACCGAACTTGAGACCTTCACGGAGATACTGGTTTTATCTTCGATTTCATTTCCTTCAGAAGTTTTAGGGTTGACATATTTGGGGGTTTTCAGAAATGTTAGGGCTGTGAAAGGATGTGTGTGGGGTTAAGAAAGGAATACACGAGAGAGAGAGAGAGGGAGAGTGAGGAATGAAGATACAAAATCTGGACAAATAAAAGTTATGCCCTAAACACGACGATGGTTGATTAAAACCGCCCTAGGAACCGTCGCAACCTGGTTAGTATGGTGGCGGCGGTTGACGGAAACCGCCGCAGCAACCGTCGCAATGTGAAGGTGAGGGCGGTTATTTCAGAACCGTCGCAGGCCAAGTGTCGCAAACTTAAAAATTTCTTGTAGTGTAAGGTTGAAGGAAAACCCCAAATAGAAGATATATAGTGGGGAAATGACTAACCAAGAGAAAAAGGTGAATCAAAGACGTCAAGATAGTTTTCACCATAATGGGTACTCTCACAAGGCCTTGTTAGCATGCACTAAATAATTTTCTATTTCCATTCAATATGCCGATTTACCAAATTCTTCGACGGTAAATTGTGGAAAACACCATTCTTTAAGCAATTTCATATTATATTGCATTAACTAAAGCATATTGATTTCTCAAAAATTATACTCCACATTGTGAGTCGGTGGATAGGGATGAGAATAGATTAGGCCGTCCTTCAGAAGCCTATGGCCTGACCTACTTATGGTATAATCTGTTTAATAAAAAGGCTAGACTCAGCTGTTTTTAAAGTCTATTTATGTAAATATGTCAGACTCAGACTTATAAAAAAGTCTAATAGGCCTGACAGGCCGGCCTATATATATATTTTATTATTTATTTGATTCTCCATGTTTTCTTCTTCTAATTTCCATTGGACTCTCGCCAACAAACATGTATGTAAGCAACATTTTTTTTTATTTTTTTTTTATTTTTTATAAAATCCAATACTATTTATTTGTTATCTTTATATATATTATTAGTATACAAACTTAGAAACCCTAATTGTTTATTATTAGTGAATATGAGTTTGTTTGAGAGGATTAATTGGTTTAGAGGTAATATTCAGAGTTGTTTGTTAGATAATAATGAATGCGTTTGTTTTAATAAAAAATTTATTCTTTTAATTCAAAAATCAGTTTTTTAGGGTTTAAAAGGAGTGTGATTCATATTTTTAAAAAATCACAATAATTTATTTGTAACTTACAAGTAGTAACAACAACACTTACATGAATATATAATCAATACTTCGTTTGAAGTAATATAGAACTACTTCACTCTTAGATGTTCTCGACTACTCTAACTCTATACACTAATTCCTAACAATTAGAACACTTGAAACACAAATAATTTAATATTTACATAATTATATACACAGTCACATAATTAATTCAAAAATTAGCATCAAAGTTTTACGTTCATCTACTAACTCAAACGATGATTATAACATATGTAATATATTCTCATAGAAGTCTAACTGTTTCAAATTAATCACGACTAAATTTTCTTTTAAATTAATCTTCATCACTTAAAAGTTACAACAAATTAACATCCAAATTAATCACGAGTAAATTTTCTTTTAAATTAATCTTCATCACTTAAAAGTTACAACAAATTAACAGAGAGATTTTCCAAACTGATAAAATAAATAACTATTTTCTTAAAGATACAACACGTTCTCAAATCAAATTGATTGAACTTATTCACTAGAGAAGAAGACTCTAGAGCATTAAAAAATACGTGTATAGTAGAAAAAAAATTTAATTCTTTTTGTAGAAATGGGTGGGTAGTTGGTATAGCTGGCTTGTCTTCTCCTTCCACCTTTTTGGCACTATTAAGATGTTTTTTTGGGTATCTTGGGGCAGCATTGAGCAGTGGACAAGATGTAGTACATAAAGACAATATACTTTTATAAATATATTTAATAATTTTTACCTTGTTGCTAAAAAGAATTTATGGATAACATACTTCATATTACATCTATGAAACGACAAATACCGAAACACCTATACCCTTATATATGAAACTCTATACCACGAACCTGTATCCGTACCACGTATCAAAGAAAATTACGATGTGACTTTGGACTGTAGACATAGTACATGAACTGCAAAGAGAACTAACAGGCTTAATCGAGATCTTCGTGAATGGTGGAACAAATGTTGTGGATGAGCACACCCACAATGTACTTCGGCAAGTAAAGGCGTGACTTGTCTGCAAGTTATGAAAAACTGATATTGGCATGGACATTGTATAAGATACCGGCACATAAACACTCATAATTATTTGAGAAAATAAAAGTGATTATATCATGTAATTACAAGTGTAAGTGTTGACATTGGAACACGCTTTTAATTAGAAGTGCCAATGCAACATAGTCTCTAAATGACATTGACGTGTATTAAGTTTGGATTCCCAAAGTCAGAAACCTCTACATTTTCTACATTTAGGTCAAATTGTAGGGCACTTTTGCCTCATAAACATATAATGAATGCACACATGTACACCACATTTTCTCTTGATAAATTTTTGCTTAAATGCAGAAAAACTTAACTGTAGAGAATCTCGATCCGTTTGGGTCATTGTTAGAAACCGGTTATGTAGATGTTCTTTAGGTGAATCATCACTCTTGATGAATTTAATGTTAATATCTTGATTATTAAATCAGCAACGCTATTTATTACAAGAGGCTTATGAGTACAATTTGTCAGTTACATGGTCGTGATACGTTTGTGAAGCACTTCATTAGCATTATTGTTATTATATATTGGAATATATTTCCTTTACATTTTGATTATTATGAGTTCTTCATTTATTTAGGGTCTTCATCGTCTCGGAAAGACTAATGTACCAGTTTATGATGGACCATGGAGTGAATGGGGAGCACAATCTGATACACCTGTTGAATCCTCTCAAACCGAATAGTATTTGCATCACAAAAGGCTATACCATCCACTTTGATTATTATGAGTTCTTCATTTATTTAGGGTCTTCATCGTCTCGGAAAGACTAATGTACCAGTTTATGATGGACCATGGAGTGAATGGGGAGCACAATCTGATACACCTGTTGAATCCTCTCAAACCGAATAGTATTTGTATCACAAAAGGCTATATCATCCACTTTTCAAAATATTCTTGAGATTATCCATGCATCTTTGCTTTTTCTTGTTTTGGATTGATTGGGATTGAATTGCATTAATTTACATGTTCAACAACATTACTAAATAGTAAATCCTGTCATGTGGCTTATAAAAATAATGATAGGATTGTCTAATAATTGTCTCAGATAGAATTTGTTTGGTACTTAGATGATATTTGTGGTTTTAGTTAGTTTAGTTCCATGAATTTGAATAATGATAAAAGGAAAATATAATAGTACTAGTGTCCTAAGATTATAAATTATTGAACTCAATGAAGATGAAGTAGAGAAGATTAAATCACTTCTTAGTAAGTTGGAGTAACCAACAGGTACTAGCTCCATGGTATATACAAGTACACTTTCTCTTGGTAAGTTTCAATTTTGTTTTGTACTTAATGTTTCGTTTGCAACCTATAACCAAAATTAGATATTGGAGTCACTGACCACATGACACTCTTACTTACACACTTTTTCACTTATTCACTTATTCACCTTGTCTTAGCAACAAAAAAATATCCCCAGCAGATGTTACCCATATAACTATAGATTAATTTTCATAACTCTAAAAATTGTCTAAACTATAGCTTAAATGAACTTATCCATAACTCTAAGAAATGTCCTTCATATTCCTAAATTGTTCACTAGCTTAATTTCCATACAACTAACACAATACCTATCATGATCTAATGTTGTTGTTTTTTTTAATAACAAATCTTGTGTCCTTAAAAACAAAAATTCACTAAGGACAATTGGTAATGCTAGATCATTGAATGGTCTTCATTACTTGGATAATCAAGATCTTTCTCAAATCTACTCAACAATACCAACTCTTTTCTTCTTCTAAATCAATAAAGACCAACAGGGACAAGGTCATTTTGTACCCTTGCTGTCTGGGCCATCCTTCATTTAGAGTCATAAAACAATTTTGTTCTTCCCTCTTCAAAAACTTAGAGGTCCAAAGTATTTACTATGAGTTGTGTGAGTTTGTTAAACACAAACCTGTATCTTTTCTAGTTACAAACCAAATGAGTACTTCTCCATTCCGTTTAGTTCATATTGATGTACAGAGTTTCTGTAATGTTTCAAATATATTAGGAGCTCGTTGATTTGTAACCTTTATTGATGAATGTACTCGAGTTTACTTACAAAAACAAAAATCTTAAGTTAGTTATGTGTTTGTATAGTTCTTCTCCATAATAAAAAAAAAAATTCAATTTGGAGTGAGTATTAAGAGGATTAGGTATGATAATTCCAAAGATGACTTTAATCATAAACTTAAAGATGACTTTAATCATAAACTTAACTAGATTATGTCCCGCGTGTTGGGTGAATATTAATTAATTAATTTTATAAGTTTTATAAGTAATATTTTATGTATTATAAATATAGTTATCTTATAATATTACTGTATTGATTTGTAATAATTAAATATGATTACGAAATTAAAATGAGGGAAAATTATGTTTATCACAATTATCTAATTAAATTTTTTAAATATTTTGTAAAATGATAATATTAATAATATTATATAGTTATTTAATTTATTTAGTCTCAAAATTCATTTAATGTTTTTATTTAAAATATTGAAAATGAAAAAATTATTTGTAAAATTATACAAGTATGAAATGTTATGACTTGCTTAGT
>JBBPBR010000001.1:40956535-40969578 GCA_037974775.1 Cicer pinnatifidum | reverse complement strand
GATAAAGAAAAAAAAAACAATGAAATCGGCGAGAAGATGCTCCATTTAAATCATGTAGTACCATGTTCTATTATTGAATTTCTTAGGACCATTTTACTATTTGAATTCAGTACTTTTGAGTGAACAATGTTAAAGTTTATTATAGAATTGAATTAAATGTTCTATTATGAAAATATATATGTGAGAATAGATAAATAATGATTATATTAATTATAAAAAAATATAATACTGTACATTTCAATTGATACTAAAATATAGTTTGTTATACTTATCACCCAAATAGAATAAATTTAGGCCAAAGTTTCGGTTCTATTAACACCAAGCTAAATAGATTTAATATGTGTGAGTGCTTCTTCTATGTAACACCAAGCTAAATAGACCCAATCAATTGTACCATACTTTAATTCTACTGTACCTAAAATACCATTTAATTAATTTACATTCTATTTTCGTATAACAAGTTTTGATTAGGAGAAATTTAGAATCTTTAATTGATGCATGTTTGAGATTGAACATAGCAAGAAAAAAGTCTGGTATATAATTATTATTAACAAAATGGATGTAATTAAGATCATAAAATAAATACCTTCATAACAAAGAAAAAAGATCACAAAATTAGTAGCTTTGACTTGGTTATCCTTTACACCCCCTTGCATGCTCATGGGTGAAGTTGGTTAAACTCTGAGCTTATGTCTGCACTACAGAAACATATCTGTAATATCAGCTATTTGGTCTATAAATGAGATGTGATGCACATCAAGATCTTTGTTCTGTGTTTAGTTCTTGTGTGACGGATGGGATTTGAAGCTAACATAACAAAACTTAAGTTTATGGTTTGAATGAGGTTAGTAATAGGGACAAAATAAAAAACATGAGAATCATGAAATGAAGAATCATACAATGCAGTAAATGCGGAATTGGACTTACAGGGAAAAACAAATTCATCAAAAGTATTAATGCGCCTATGTTTTCGCTCAGCAATGCCATTTTACTCATTTGTGTGAGGGCAATTAATTCTATGAGTGCTTAAAAATTTGGAGAATGCAGTGTATTCCTTACAACTATCAGTTTGAAGGGATTTAATTTTTGAGATCTAACTGGTTTTCATTCAAGTTTTTGAAATGAACAAAGCATGATAAAACTTGAGACTTGGTTTGCAAAATATAAATCCATGTAAACCTAGAATCAACATCAATGAAATGCCGATAGTATTTATTAGCAGTAGTAGATGCAATGCAAGTTCGTCCCATATCAGTGTCAAAATCTGTCTCCGTTTTATTATTAAAAATATCTCTCTAACATAATTCAGTTCAATAAAGTATATATTTTTACCCTAATTCTAGATATGGTATCAGATCTCTCGGTTCTCGTGAGTCTTACTTGTCTCTTTCATTGTAGCCCTTTTTGCTGCCTAAGGTACTTAGATTTCTTTTTGGTCTGTTTGCTGCCATATTGTGTTCAATATTCACGATGTTACTGTCAAGGTCCGTTTGATCGACTAATTCACGCCACCGCCCACACCTCAAGACTTGCCTCCACTAGATCGACCAAAACTCAAAGCACCGTTTGTCAACAACCTATTCATGTGCGTCTTCTAGTTCGGCACGTGATGTCCACTTGCGACATTATCTCATACGTGTGATGCCCATGTACCGCCTTTTAGACCTCCGTTTTCAACTAGATTGTAAATCAGTTGTTTCTTATTTCTTTTTGGGGGATCACATTCTGTTGCGCATATTTTTTGCTTGAATTTATAGTCTGTGGATATTCTTTGGACGTTTGAAGTTAGTTTTGTTTGATAGATCAATCTTTCATCTCTGATGTTGTTTGTCTGCTGATTTTATGGATATGACAATTAAAAAAAAGCAAATATTGATTGACCCGACTCAATGAAGATGAAGTAGAGAAGATTAAATCACTTCTTAGTAAGTTGGTGTAACCAACAGGTACTAGCTCCATGGTATATACAAGTACACCTTCTCTTGATAAGTTTCAATTTTCTTTTGTACTTAATGCTTTAGATACAACCTATAACCAATATTGAATACTGGAGTAACTGACCACATGTAACTCTTACTTACACACTTCTCCCCTTATTCACCTTGTCTTAGCAATAAAAAATATCAACAACAGATGGTACCCATATAACTATAGCTTAATTTCCATAACTCTAAGAAATGTCAAAACTATAACTTAAATGAACTGATCCATAATTCTAAGAAATGTCCTTCATATTCCTAAATTGTTCGCTAACTTAATTTCCATGCAACAACTAACACAAGACTTATCATCTAATGCTTTTTTTTTTAATTTTTTTTATAACAAATCTTGTGTCCTTGAAGACAAAAATTCACGACGGACAATTTGTAATGCTAGAGAATTGAATGGTCTTTATTACTTGGATAATCAAGATCTTTCTCCAAATCTACTCAACAATACCAACAGGGACAAGGTCATTTTGTACCACTGTTGTCTAGGTCATCCTTAATTTAGAGTCATAAAACAATTTTGTTCTTCCCTCACTACGTCAAAAATAGAATTTTACAGCGCTTTTTTAATCCATTTACAGTACTTTTTCAAAACAATAAGCGTTGTAGTATCTAGCGCTGTAAAAAGATACAACGATATTTTTTAAAATAAAAAAGCGCTATAAAATAGGTAGATATATTGCGCGCTTGTTATGCACCTTTTATAACGCTTTTTCAAGAAGCGTTGTAAAAGGTGCATTAAATAGATGCATTATTATGCACCTTTTACAGCGCTTTTTCAAAGAAGCGCTGTAAAAAGTGCATTCAATATATGCGCTGTAAAATGTGTATTCTTATTTTAGTTTTATTAAAAAATGGTGTAAATGGAATTTTTAAAAAGCGCTTTTTAGTTTTTTATGGCATTTTTTTAGAAAGCGTTGTGTTTTAATTTTTTTTTCAAAATCATTTTCATCAAGAATAAGTGCACAATCAGTTCACACAAGTTTCACAGTCAGTACACAACAACAAAACTATATAACTTAACTTTATAACTTTACACAATCAAATCACAACATATTCATATACATATTCACATATTGACAACATCACATAACTATATACATATTCACATACCTACATATTCACATAACTACATATTCACAACTATCCCTTGCAGCATGCCATTTTCCAGCAAATGAAATATTTTTCATTTCAGTCACAAACTGACACCAGTCTTCCTTTAATTCAATTAGATCTTTTTCAGAGTATGTTGGACTGGAATTGTCAAAGTACTGTGCGATATAAAAATTGAACATAAACAAGTTAGATCTTCCTTGCAGCATGCCATTTTCCAGCAAATCAAATATTTTTCATTTCAGTCACAAACTGACACCAGTCTTGTAACACCCCGTTTTTCAAAGTCAGGGTGTATTTTTTTTTCAAAAGAAATTAAAATAAAACAGAGAAATAAATAAGATAACACCTTTGGATAAATAATTAAGTCATTATAATTTACAAGCAGCGGAAAAAGTTCACAAAATATGAATTCAAAATATTTAAATAACAAAAGTGGTACAGTCTTCCAGTTTAAAAATAAAGGCAACCCAAAAGAAAGACATTTGTTCCCTCTGTCAACCTAGTCTGATCATTCGACAAAACAACTAAACACCCTGAGTGATCTCCACGCGCCCCGTGAGATCCTCCTAACGTAGCTCCAAATCAAGCATTCCCATCTACATTCCCATCTGTAGGGTACGAACCGGTAGGATCATCCTGGCTCTCATCTGAGGGCAAAGCCCAGATTCCACAATAGTTGTAAAGGGTCACCAACCGAAATTAACAGTTAACACATAACATTTAAGTTTTTAATCTGGGCTTTGTAAATGAAATCAAAATAAAGTTCATAACATGCACCTTAAAAGGATTTTCCATTAACAGTTAACACATAACATGCACCTTAAAAGGATTTTCCATATGCTAAAAGTTCATATAATGCTTGCCAAATGTAAATGAAATCAAAATAAAGTTCTCAATCCATCAAGTAATACATAACTGACCAAAACATTGATAAATCAATTGAGCAATCGATTATCTAACTCAAAATAAGAATTTCTACTGAGCCAATCGATTGGGCAAATCGATTTCCTGAAAGCTTTTAGTAAAAATTGAACTCTGGACTTGCATCAATCGATTGGGGCAATCGATTTCGAGAAGGACTGAGCCCCTGTGTTGGCCAATCGATTGGGCAAATCGATTTCGTGAAAGACAGAGCCCCTGTATTGAAGCCAATCGATTGGGCAAATCGATTTCGTGAAAGACAGAACCCCTGTAATGAATCCAATCGATTTACTAAATCGATTTCTTAAGTGGTTTTGAAAAACATATTACAAAATCGATTGGGTAAATCGATTTTTGGCAAGGGAAGTCCCTGTAACAAATCAACTCGATTGAGTAAATCGATTTCCCTGTATATTCTTTCAAAAATTCATAAACTAACTCAATCACATTCATACACAACTCCAAATCTTAACACTTAGCAATTTCAACACAATCACTACAACATCATGAACTTCGAACTAGTTTTGCAATCAACATGCTATCACACAATTCCAAATCATAACACTTAACACTTATAACACAATACCCACACGGACAAGATGAACCAACAAATCACCATTTACCAGGGTGTAGTCTCTCACAGACAAACACATGTGCAGTCTCTCACAGACAAACACAATTTACCAGGTGTAGTCTCTCACGGACAAACACCTGTGCAGTCTCTCACGGACAAACACAATTTACAAGGGTGTAGTCTCTCACGGACAAACACCTGTGCAGTCTCTCACGAACAAACACAATTTACCAGGGTGTAGTCTCTCACGGACAAACATCTGTGCAGTCTCTCACGGACAAACACAATTTACCAAAAACGTAAATCGTAAACGTACCACCTATCCCGGGTCAGTACTGTTTACCGAGGTGCCACCTATCACGGGTCAGCACGATTTACCAAAAGAAAAAGCGTAAGTCGTAAGTGTACCGCCTATCACAGGCCAAAGTACTACTTACCGAGGTGCCACCTATCACGGGTCAACACAACTTACCAAAAAGTAAATCGTAAACGTACCACCTATCACGGGTCAGTACAGTTTACCGAGGTGCCACCTGTCACGGGTCAAAACAACTTACCAAAAAGTAAATCGTAAACGTACCACCTATCACGGGTCAGTACAGTTTACCGAGGTGCCACCTATCACGGGTCAGCATAATTTACCAAATGAAATACATGAGCATACACTAACTCCATTCACAACAATTGTTAAGTAAATGCAAATATTAAAAGATTCCCCATTTTTAATACTCATTTAACTTAAACGATTTTCACGCCAAACATTAAGCAAACAAACATATTAAGAGATTCCCCATTCTTAATATACTTTTGACTTAAAACGATTTCCACAACAAAACATTCAGTAAACAAGACATTAAGAGATTCCCCATTCTTAATACTCATTTACTAAAACGATTTTCAAAAACAAACATTAAGTAAACAAGACATTAAGAGATTCCTCATTCTTAATTCTCATTTAACTTAAACGATTTTCAAAACAACATTAAGTAACCAAGACATTAAGAGATTCCCCATTCTTAACGCCCAGTTAACTTAAACGATTTTCAAAACAACATTAAGTAACCAAAACATTAAGAGATTCCCCATTCTTAACGCCCAATTAACTTAAACGATTTTCAAAACAACCTTAAGTAACCAAGACATTAACAGATTCCCCATTTTTAATATCCAGTTAACTTAAACGATTTTCCCAAACCCACATTAAGTAACCAAGACATTAAGAGATTCCCCATTCTTAATACTCGTTTAACTTAATGGTTTTCAAATTCCACACAAACAACCTCAAACATACATTCACATTCAATCCATAATTCACACCAAAACACATCAATCAACAAACGTCCAGTATGAACACGCCAAGTACGATGAACACAAATCAACACAATCCACCACTCAAACACACAAGTTTCATTTACTCAAAATCATACATAAATGAGTTTAAATTCATTCTCCACGAAACATTCATCAATATAACCAAAACCTAACTCTAAGATTTTACCCATAAAGCCTTAGATACATTTTTCCCAAATCAATATTCCAACCCTAACAAAATTCGTTTCCACACAACCACAGATAAGGCCCTAAATGCAAACTAAAAGTTCGGAAGGAGCCCTTACCTTCGCGTTAGCTTTAACGTGCGATTACGGCACCGTAAGTAAGTCCGGTAAATTTTTCGCTTGCAATGCAGCTTCCAAAGTTGGTCCACTAGCACCGTAGCACGGAGGTGAGCAACCTTCCCTTCTATCACTTCTTGAAACGAAACTTAGATCTAGGTGAAACGGGAAGGTTTGTGTTTGACGGTTTTGAAATCCCTAACACCGTTTTTCTTCGTTTTCGAAACAACGAGGAAGTATGAAGTTGAGAAATCCTTGTCCTATCACCCACCAAGCTTTGGGTTTCTATTCTTGAAGAAAAGGAAGCAAAGAAAGCAAGAAAAATGGGTAACAATGGAGGAAGGAGGGGGAATGAGCGCGCGAGACAGGGAGAGGAAAATGTTTTTTAGGTTTTCCTTCAGTTTTCCTTTCTTCCTTTCTCCTTCCTTTCTATTTCTTTTCTCTTCTTTTACCCTCCACACAACCACATATATATATATATATATATATATATATATATATATATATATATATATATATATATATATATATTACAATTAACAAATATCTCAAAATATCTAGATATTTATTAAAATTACCATTTCATCCATAACAGCTCCAAACCACTTTTTGTTAAAAATATCTACTCTCGTCGCTACTCAATTGACAGATGCAATTTTTAGCAGCTTGAGATATTTTTAACAAAACTCCCCAGAATTAAATGCTTCGTACAAGATTCACCGCAGTTAATATAAGTTACTCATCGACAAGTAATTTTAATCGGGCATCAAAATATCTTTTTGGTCATTTAAACTCCCAAAATATTAATAACTTTGGCTAAAAAGCCCCTGAGTTCAATACCAAAATCCACTAAAATACTTAAAGTATAATTTAAAATTAGGGGTCTTACAAGTCTTCCTTTATTTCAATCAGATCTTTTTCAGAGTATGTTGGACTGGAATTGTCAAAGTACTGTGCGATATAAAAATTGAACATAAACAAGTTAAAATCAAATATATACATAGTCTATATATGAAAATCAAATAATGAAAATACTGTACCGTTTCTGGGATTATAGTTTGATTCCTATCAACAATCGCCTTCATGAATCGCAATATATAGTACCCAAAGTCGATGTTGTTAGTTTGGCGAGGGCACTATAAAATAAAACATATAAGTCAATAGATATTTGTGCATTGATTGTAAAGGAAATTTTAACGGCATATATTTCAAACCTTTATTGGAATCCATGTGATGTTATTTGACTTTCGCTTCGACCATGTAGCACCTCTTTGAGCTCGAAAAACTTGTAAAGCACTATCGAATAAATAAAAGTGATTATTATAGCTTAACAAACACATTATTTATATATATATATATATATATATGAAAAAAATAAATGAATATTACTTACGTGTCGAACATAGTCTTTATATCGGAGTGATTGTTGTAATTATCGTGCAAGAGATCTAAAGAGTATATAACTTCATAGGTCGCATTGATTGAAAATAGCAACCAATGTGCCCTACAACAACAAAAATTTGGTTGACAATTTTGTTTACACAACTAATAAATTAAGTTAATTAGATTAATTACCAATAAATTAAATTAATTACCAATAAATACAATTAAAAGTAATTTTTATCTAATGTATAAGCTGATGACAGTAGCACTCAGCTCCTTATGGTCGAGAAGTTCGTATATGTGGTCTTTTTCAAGTAGTTCTTCATACTCATATCCGAATATAGCTTTATCCATGCTTATGATATGTGAATCGTTGTTGCTACCCATATTCTTTTTTACTTGTATGTCAAGACACGACCTATATTTAGCAAGGCATGACTGACTTATTTTAGGAGCAGGAGTAGCAACTGATTTTCCTTGATCCAGTTTTTGAGCAGCAACTTTGGTAGCTTTATCACCCTCCAGCTTTTGAAGTTTGCGAACTTTATTACCCTCTAATTTTTGAAGTTTGGCGGCTTTATTTTTACCACGAACATGTAGTTGTGGTGCGACAGCTGGTTTATTTTGGCAGCTGGTTTGTTGTGCAGGTGGTTTATTGGATTGAATCTGAAAAAATGAGGTTAATTAGTTTGTTAGTTTATTGAATATGAAAAAATGACAAACCTTACAGAATAAATGTGACAAACCTTTTCCGGCGATGTAATTGACTCGTTTCTGGGAATCTTCTTATCATTCTCTTTAGGCTTTGTCTGAATCTAAATAAATGTGAAATTAAAGTTAACATCGGAAAAAAATCAGCAATTAAATATAATCAATCATAATCATATATCGTGCAATTAAATATATCACACGACTTTTGTTGGAGTAGATTCTTTCTTCTTATATCGAGAGACATTGCATTTCGAACACGCCTTTAGTAATTCATATTCTTTTCAAAATGAAATGCAATCGTTAGGACACGCACGAATTCTTTTGTAACTCATGTCAATAGAGCATAAAATTTATTTAGCCTCGTAGGTTCGATTGGGAAGTTCAGTATCATCTGGAAACTTATCTTTTAAGAGTGTTAATAATTCTGTGAAGCTTTTATCAGAGCATCCATTACTCACTTTTAAGTTGTACAACTTTAATATCGCCGACAGTCTTGTGAATTTAGTACAACCATTATATAATGGTTTTTCTGCATCACTCAACAAACTCTCAAACATTTTAGGATAATCCCGAAGATCTTCTTCAACTGCTTTTGCAATCTCCTAAACTCGGTCCGGCTCATATGTATCTGTGTCGAAATCAATTGAAGCATATGTCGAACCATTCTCAAAATTAATGTTTCCTTTTTTTTTTTCTCACCATGTCTTATCCAACATGTATAGCTTTGGTCAATTCCATTCCATACTAAATGTCCTTCCAATTCATCTTCTCTAACGCGTTTTCCAAAACAACATTTTAAAAAATGACAAACGACTTTATTTGGTTCTTTTGCATTCTTCACTGCAAACTCAAAAAATTCATTCACTCCATTTACATACTCTTTTGACAATCGATTAGCAGACATCTATTTTCGATCTATATTATATGACCTATATAAATGCAGTTACACAAATAATAAGCTACTGATAACATTATACCAATATATAGTACGCATATCTAATATTGGAAAATGGAAACCAACATCTAAGTATGATTTCAGAATAGAACAAATCAACAAATTTCGAAAAAGAATAGATTTGATATGATTTATTATGTAACAATATATTAGTTTTAGTGACAACAACAAATTAATAAATACATTACCTGAGACAACGTATCCATTTTTTTATAAAGGAGGAGCAGTAGATGGCCGCATAGTACGTAGAGGAGAGGAGGGTTCCTAGAGTAGAGGAGATGGGGGTTCGTAAATTTGTTTTTATTTATTTAAAGTAAATGATTTTTATTTAAAGTGAATGATTTTACAGCGCTAGTGTAATAAGCGTTCTAATAGGTCCTTTAATTATGTGAAAGCGCAAGACATTTACAAAGCTTGTAAAAAAACGCTCTAATAGGTCATTTAATTATGTGAAAGCATAAGTCTTTTACAACACTTGTCTAAAAAGCGCTTTAAAAGTAATGTAACATCATGTGGGAGTGCTATATTTTATAGCGCTTGTGTTTAGAGCGCTCTAAAGGCGCGACAAAACATTATGTGAGGGCACTTCATTTTACAAGGCTTGTGTACAAACGTTGTAAAAGCCTTGTAAACATTATGTGCAAGCGCTATATGACCTTACAACAACACTTTTTCCACAACACTTGTAAAAAAAAACGTTATTATATCCTCCGTTATTTTTAAAATATATTTACAACAACGCTTGTATTTAATAGGCGCTATAAAAAGGCGCACTATAAAATATCATTTTTGGCGTGCTGCCTCTTCAAAAACTTAGAGGTCCAAAGTATTTACTATGAGGTGTGTGAGTTTGCTAAATACAAACTTGTATCTTTTCCAGTTACTAACCAAATGAGCGCTTCTCCATTCCATTTAGTTCATATTGATGTATGGAATTCCTGTAATGTTTCAAATATATTAGGAGCTCGTTGATTTGTAACCTTTATTGATGAATTTACTCGGGTTTACTTACAAAAACAAAAATTTGAAGTTAGTTATGTGTTTGTATAGTTCTTCTCCATAATAAAAAAAAATACCAATTTGGAGTGAGTATTAAGAGGATTAGGTATGATAATTCCAAAGATGACTTTAATCATAAATTTAATTCTTTATGTCAAAAAGATGACATTACTTATGAATCATAATTTGTTAAAATACCCCAACAAAATGGGATTGCTAGTGAGTGTGAGTGAATGAGAGGTTACTGCGGTAGAGCATGACTGTATATGTGTGAGGATATCACTAAGATTTGAAATTGAGCTTAATAAGTGATGTGTCTGATTGTTGTTTAAAAAAAAGTTATTTTATTGAATTAGATTTTTATGTAAAAAATAAATATATAAAAAATATGATTATTGTTGATTTGATTTAGTTTTTATTAGTTTTTAAAAATAAAATCTAATAACCTTTGATTTACATTGATTTAGTTTAGTTGTTTAGGCAGACAAAAAATAATGGATAATTTTTGGATTGGTTTGATTTAGATGTTCGGGTTGATTGGAGTTAAAAAACTATTATTTTTTTTTAATTTTCGTGATGTTTTATTAGTAAAAAGATCTCTATGATGTTCTATATTTAACTAGAGACAAAAGTAGTACTTATAATCCAAAATATCAAGCTGTGTTCAATTAAAACCAATATTATAAGAATATGTATATTACAATATTATGTATATTACAATATTATAAATTTTCTTAAAAACTGTGTTCAATTAAAAACAAATAAGAATATGTATATTACAATATTATAAATTTTATTTTATGGCAAGTTTGCCATTCATCAGTCTTTTTATTACGATATTAACTTTTTTTTATTAATAGTAACTAATCTTCAATTATTATTATTTATATATTCTTATCTATTATTCTACAAATCTAGTTAAGTTTTTTTATTTTCAATTGTTTTGTTGAAAGTTGTTAAAACTAATTTACAGTCAAATAAAAACATATAACGTCAAATAAAGTCTTTTGCACTATCTAAATTCTAATTTAACTGAAAAATATCGATATTATAATGATTTCGATATAAAGTCTTGTTGACATTAATGTTGACAACAATATTACTTATACAACCAAAATGAATTAGAGTATGCCGAAGGATGACGAAAATGACCTACATAATAATCTAATGACACAAACACACTTATTAGATGCACAAGATTTGTTAAACAACCAAAATAGATTAGAATAAGCTGAAGAATGACGAAAATGACCTAAATGTTAATCAAATGACACAAACATACTTAATGCATGCACAAGATTGGTTAAACAACCAAAATGAATTAGAATAAGTCTGGGAATACGAAAGTGACCTAAATGTTAATCTAATGAAACAAACACACTTATTAAAAACACAACATTGGTTAAACAAAGGTGGAGATGTGATTTCGTGGGGTCCAAATATGGTTTCAATTTTCTTTAATGATAGTCGTGGTGGACAAAATTTTGATCAAAAGGTGGAGATGTGATTTTTGACAAAGATGAATAACGCATTTCAACTAGCGATTCAGGTTGGGAATGAAAGAGGAGATCAAAAGATCATAAATTTGGTCTCCATTTTGCATGAAACCCACTATAATAGTCATGTTCGAAGAGAGAAGATGGAGATGAAATAGAATGTAGATGAGGTGGTGTGTACGGAGAAGAAGAAGAAGAAGATAGGAACCGGTCTTCCCTTTTTTCCCTTTTTTTTTCATTATTATTATTATTATTTTATTATTATTATTATTATTATTATTATTATTATTATTATTATTATTGTTATTATTATTATTATTATTTAATTACCTTTTACACTTGTATATGGCTTAATCCATTAAATACATTCTATACCTTTCTTTTATTTTATTTTTTTGAAATAAAATAAAATCAATAATTAACAAAACTAATTTCTTTTATAATACAATTTCATTATTAAAATATCGCTAATATTTAGAAACTATTATTTTATAGGATAAAGTAATTAATTTTTTAAAATACACTAATAACCAAAACTCTCATATTCAAAATAATAACTATAATTACTACTATCTTTATAGAATACTCAAAATAATCAAATAAATAAATATTACATCAACCATTTGATATTAATTACTAAATCATAATAAACATGCATAAAATCACCATGCCATAGAAAATATATAAAAATAAAGAAAATTAATAGCAATAATACTAATATCTCATAATAATTATTTATATAATAAATAACTAAAACAAGATATTTAGAAATAATTAAATATTATTAATTGTATATCAAACATTTGTTAAACGCATAAAAAAATATCATAATAACTACGAACGTACACGTATATGACAAATTTCCTAAAATATTATTCTTTAAAATATTACACTAAAGTATTTTTATTTTTTAAAAAAATGTATAAAATAAAAAAATATATAATATTTATCATTTATATTACCCATTTAGTCAAATATATATAAAATTAGCATATTATATAAAATACACGTATGAAGAAAATTAATCATAAACTTGATCAATATATATTCTAAAATAATATAATCACCAAATTAAGTTATTAAAATATTATTTCATTTAAAAATAGTTTATTATAAAACTTGGAATGTTACACTGTATACCCTCAAGTACATTATTTATGAAGATAAACAAATGTGGAACATATTATCAATTACTTATTCCACTCAAAGCAACTTTGCTTATTAATAAGCTTACATGGTCCAGTTGAATTTATAATCCATTTGCAATTAGTACACGAATCTCTACTT
>JBBPBR010000001.1:40921930-40942211 GCA_037974775.1 Cicer pinnatifidum | reverse complement strand
AAAACTTTTTCATATAATACTATTTTTCTTTTTGATTTCTTAGTAAGTGTCCTCGTTTAAATTTTAAAATAATTCCATCTTACTCCTAAGCCTTTCACTTTCTCCTAAGCCTTTCAAACGTACCGCTTCCCTTATTGTTTTGCAGATTTAAAAAAAAAAAAAAAAACTTCAATAATAACCCTTAAATGAAGACCCTTGACGTTCCTTTAGTCCAATTCCAACAAGAAAAAACCGACACAACCCTTCAATTTCATTTTCTTTGTCTTTGTGCACTAGACAAATTGGAGTATGACATATAATTGGATACATGATTGGTTGATGTCATTGACTGCTAGGTTTACCTCTGACATGCTGAATATGGAATTGTTGTTCTATTGTTGTCCCAAGAATATATGCTTGTTGACTTTGATCTTGATAACAATATTACTTATACAACTAAAATGAATTAGAATATGTCGAATGATGACAAAAATGACCTAAATAATAATCTAATAACATAAATACATTTATTAGATGTATAAGATTTGTTAAACAACCAAAATAGATGCACAAGATAAACAAATATGTATAAAATCTGCCATACCCTCAAGTACACTGTATTCCAAAATCATCTCATTTAAAAATACTGTATTATAAAACTTGGAATGTTACACTCTATACCCTCAAGTACATTATTTATGAAGATAAACAAATGTGTAACACATTATCAATTACTTATTCCACTCAAAGCAAGTATGCCTTTTATCAAGCATACATGGTCCAGTGGATTTTATAATCCATTTGCAATCATTACACGGATCTCTATTTGCTATGTATATGTCATACCATTTAAATTCACCATTCCACTGAAAGGAACAATAGAATTGTGTTGTCCTAAAAAAGTTATCATGAAAAGAAAAATCAAAACCTTGATTAAATTGAAGAACACGAACTCCAAGATCATCATCACCAGATTTGCAATGAACAGTTAAGCCAATATTCATTCCATTAAAAATAGTCACACGCGTTCCAAGAACATTTTGCATGAACAACAACGTCAACACACATATCAAAAATAATTTTTGGATAAATAAAGACATTGCGTCTTTAATTAATCTTTTCTTTGAAAGTGAATAATTTTTAATATATGAAAGTTACAATAATGGATTGAAGAAAATCATATATTTATAGAGTTATTTTTTGAAAGAAGGCAAATACATAAAAAAGATAAATTATTTAAGGTAATATTTTATGAGTATAAATAATTAATAACAGTTCGTTAAATAATTAACCGTTTCTTAAATATTCAACAAAGTAAATTCAAAGATAATCAAAATTTTAGTAAATTGAATATTATATTTTTACTCTATATAGAATAATCAATTTATGAAAAAACTAATCTTGATTTACGACGTTTAATGTAATTAATTTTACAAATACTGTAGACTTGATTAGAGTATTTCTCTATATAATATATTTCTCTTTTTATACTAGATAGAGATACTAAAGAAGAAGAGTTCCTCAAACTTACTATGAGTAAAACAATAGATGCTCTACAAGAGTGTGATGTGGAGAATAATTTTATTATCTATAAATTAATAAATTCATATTCATAATAGCAACAAATTAAATCAAATAAATGATATCAATCGAATCCGAATTATATTAAGTCTGAAATAATTCGCATTTATTTCCCATATTAACATTTGCCATAAATACATACAGCATGCGTGTACAATTAGAAAGTAATCCCTGATGAGCGCATGTATTATTGTGGAAAATGTAGAATTAAACTTCATGTGATTAACACAATTAATTCAGCCACCTTTGTTATATTTGATCGGGATGCTTCAATGTTGTTTAAACAATCATCATCATAATTAATAATTGAAACTCTAAAATAATAGTATTTTAGTGTAAACATTTTAAAGAATAATATTTTAGGCAATTTTACGTGTATATGTGAGTTAGTAATTAATCTGATATTTTCTTGTATGTTTGACTAATGTTAAGTGTGCATATATTTATATTTTAATTATTTCAAAGTCTTTTTTATTTTAATTATTTACTTTATAAATAATTATTTTGAGATATTAGTAATGTTCTGTTTGATTTTCTTATATTTATATACGTGTTATCAGATTGTGATATTATATATATTTATTATGAAATAATAACTAATATAAAGTGTGATTTATTTTATAGTTTCGACTATCCTCTAATAATGATATTATTTTAATTTGAGTATTTTAAAAAATAAATATTATTATAGTGATCATTTTGAGTGTCGAATGAATTTTATGTATATGTTGGAATAGATGAGTTTATGTGATGTGATCATAAAATATGGATCCATTGTGATAATTTTATATGAGGATGATGATGTATAGTTAATAATTGTGATGTTATAAATTTGTGATAAGTTTATGTGATGAGGCATGATTGATGCTATAATTTTGTGATGAATTTATGTGATGATGATGATGTATGCTTAATTATAGTGACACTATAAATTTGTGATGAGAATGTTGAAATAACCCCATAGTTGATGAAATAATAGTGATTCTATTTTGTGTTTGAGATGACGGTCTGAATGAATTTCATAGGCAAACGAGTGGAGAAAATAAATATTGAGAATTTGCAAAGCGAATATTATTTTGTCATCATATATGTAGGGCCTGACAAACCTAATGATTCTGGGGAAGTACAACTGAATGAGCTTGATCGTGGAGGTTTGTTGTTGAGCCTTAAGGAAAGATTGTTAGACTTTTGAGGTATCCGGGTGGGGAATTCCTTGGTGACTTGGAGGTACTATTCCAAATATCAGGAGCTACCATGCAACACACGTTTACCTCGACTGTCGTGTATATGTTTCTTGGATTGAGTTGAGAGGATTTATGGTGACAATGCCAATTTAAATTGTTCGTCAACCGGGGTGGTGGCATAATATCAAACCTCCTAACCAAGTACTTTAGAGTTAGAATGGTACTGTATTGCGAAGTAGAGTATAAGCTTATGCACAACATTGCATTTTCTTATGATGGTTTTGTTGTGATTGATGTGTTTACAAAGTAATAATAACTACTCTTAGATGATTTGATGCATATTACAATGAGATAATTATTTTACTTGAGTGACTTTGATGTTATAATACGATACTATTTGTTTAAATATTTTGCTATATCGTAGTGTGATTATGATATGGTCTATTATAATTGTTTGTGTGCTCTCCTTATAATATAATATTAACATGATTTCAAAATTCACATCCTTCGTTGTTTGTGTTATGCGTTTGTAAAATCATAGTTATTACAAGTTAATGAGTCTTGATGTCAAGTTTGGGAGAAACCTCACTCTGATAGGTGATAGCAGGAATAAGAGTTGTAAATTTTATTTTACGTTTACATATTTAATAAGAAAATACATTTTGTTTCAAAACCTTATAAGTACTAAGAAGTTTTTGGAGTTAAATTAATTTTTTTTAGTTAAATCAAGTTAATGGAGATTGTCTGTTTTATAGAAGCAAATATGTTTAAAGTGTTTCTTTTGATTTTTGAGAAAATATCCTAAATTAATTATAAAAGTTTTTACTTTCTTAAAATAGATTTTCTTTATCCATGCGGATTTTGCTAAAAAACAAAATCTACTATAAGTAATTATTATATAAGTTA
This sequence comes from Cicer pinnatifidum, assembly GCA_037974775.1. NCBI lineage: Eukaryota > Viridiplantae > Streptophyta > Magnoliopsida > Fabales > Fabaceae > Cicer > Cicer pinnatifidum. The sequence goes on along the minus strand of JBBPBR010000001.1, from coordinate 40,938,561 downwards.
TTTGCGATTTAGGGTGTCACATAAACATCTAGGGTATGTATGTTTATCCAATTTGTATCACAAACACTATATCACTATATATTAAACATAATAACATTAATGTGTTTGTACATAATTAGCTAACCTCAACTTTATATGACTAATGGTTACATGATGTTTCTTTTGGAATCATCCCCAAAGAAATTTCTGATTTGGTGGATTCTACCTTTAGTTTCAAAGGTTATTGAAATGTGAGTCGTGCATCTCGATTTGAAATGTCATACTGAGTCAAGAAATTTACAAATAACCCAAACTTGATTGCAAAATTTAAATTCATTCAGGTTTAATTTTATACATTCCAATTCAAATTTCAATAAGTATAAATTTTTTTTCTTCTGAGAAATACTAATATACTATTTTTGTTGACTAATACACCAATAATCCAATTGTTTTATTGTAGTCGAACAAAGTGGTGGGTGCATCTGGTATAAGGGATGTTATTGTCTTCAATGAATGTGGCAAAGATTTGGGAATTTCTCAAGTAAATAAACAATTTATCTCATGAATTTAAATTGTTGGTTTACATTTAGTGGGATTTAAACTAATCAATATCAAATAATTTTAATTCACATTTCATTTGTGTAAGAATTGTCCATTTGAAGAGGAATTGTCCATTTGACACTGGACACAATTTCATTCAAATTATTTAAGAATTGTCCATTTGTTGGTTTATCAAACTTCATTCAAATTATTTAAGAATATAAATATTGAGAACGCCTAAGATTTTGTTGAGTTAGTTTGATAGACTTTGTGACACCCTAACCCCAAATTGAAATAAAAAGTAAAATGCACTAGTTTTGAAAGAGAATCGAATATAGCTTATTTTATTAAACATATATTTCTGACATAAAAATATGTTCAGAACTTAATGAATTACTTCCATCCAATATCACCTATCAGAGCATGGATCACCTACTGATAACCTAAAATAACTGCTCTCTCGCTAGCACCAAACACAAGCAACAAGGGTTGAGCTTCGAAAACATATAATAGTGTAAAATAACGGAGAAGAACTTGTAAAACATTAATTAAACACCATATCATATCAAACCATAACTAACAATAATAATCAAGGTAAAACATTGATACAATCCACAACATCATGTAAGTCAACACACAAGTCAAGTAATGATATGCATGCTCTTATACTCTAGACTCATCCTCTTTCGTTGGTACCATTCTAATTTTGAAGTACTTGTTTAGCAGACTTGATACTATGCCACGACGCTTGTGGACGGACAATTCAAATTGGTCATGTCCTCATAGATCCTCTTAACTCAATCAGAGACATATATACACGACAATCGAGGTAAACGTCTGTTGCATGGTAGATCCCGAAATTTGGAGGGCTACCATTGTGACACCCTAAATCCCAAAATAATATATATAATAATTTATATCATATTCTTATGACAATTGCAGCGGGTAAATAAAAATATATTTTCAAGAAAATAAAAACTTTATATTTAATTTAGGATATCACGTTTCCCAAAAATAAAAATAAAAACCCTTATTCCCGGTATCACCTATCAGAGCGTGGCTCCTCCCAAAGTTGAACTTCAAGACTCATTAACCTGTAATAACTGCGATTTCGCAAACGCATGACCCAGCCAGTCAAACACAAACAACGAAGGAGGTGAGTTTTGAAATCATGTTAATAGTATAATATGAGTAAGAAGAACACACAAACAATCATAATAGAACCGTATCATAATCACTTTACGATATATCAAAATATTTAATTAAATAGTATCATACTATAGCATCAAAGTCACTCAAGTAAAATAATCATCTCATTATAATATGCATCAAATCATCTAATTATTATTACCTTTGAAACACATCAATCACAAGGAAATGCAATGTGGTACCATTCTAACTCTGAAGTACTTGGTTAGGAGGCCATGATACTATGCCACCATCCCGGTGGACGGACAATTCAAATTGGCCTTGTCCTCATAGATCCCCTCAACTCAACCCGAGACACATATACGTGACAGTCGAGGTAAACGTGTGTTGCATGGTAGCTCCCGACATTTGGAGTGCTACCTCCAAGTCACCTAGGAATTCCCCACCGGAATACCTCCAAGGTCTAACAATCTTGCCTTAAGGCTCGATAGCAGACCGCCACGATCAGGCTCATTCAGTTGTACTTCCCCAGAATCACTAGGCTTGTCAGGCCCTACCTATATGATGACAAAATAATCTCCACTTCACAAATTCACAATATTTATTTTCTCCCCCCGTTAGCTTAGACTACTCCATTAAGAGCACTATATTTAAGAATCATCACTATCTCATCAAGTATGGGGTACTTCAATATTTTCATCACAACTTTATAATATCCTTAATCATAAATAATCATGATCATCGTATAACTCATATTTTATAACCTCACTATCATCAATCAAAAATCACCAACCATTATCATCACGTAATCATATATCAAACCATGCATCCATATTTTATTATCACATCACATAATTTCATCTAATCAAACATGTACACATAATTTCATTCAACATCCAACATCACAATAATAACAAATATCAACTACCACACAAGTATTGAAAATTAAATCAATCAACACCTTATAAAAATTTCTATTTCACATTTTAATCTCACAATTCTCATATTTTAAATTAATCAATTTATCTCTCAAAGGGCTACTGCCGTACGTAGCAAGCCCCGAATGAATCGTTGGGAAATACGGTTTTCCCGTTCATCTCACAATATATTATACTCATGAATTCAAACGCTCTCTCACCCCTTACCTTATTTCGACGCTTTCAGACATAAGTACAATTCCACGAGAAAACAATATTTTTTCTTTGACTTTTTGTCCTTCAATCAATCTAACTCGACAATTTATGGATAAACGTCAAAAATAAATTATGAGAAAATAGTCTAAAAACTGATTTCGAAATTCGGCCAAAGAAAATTACCATAAATCAGAAAACCAATCAGTGGATAATATAGCCACTTTTCACACGGTCGTTTTTGCGTTGGTTTCACTAAAATCGGACTTACGGTGAAGGAGAACGGTGCAAAATAAGGATTTCTGTAAACAGAGAAATCAGATATTTTAGGGAGAAATTCGGGTTGTTAAAAATCTGAAAAATTGTATTTAATTGAATAGATAAATGAGTAAAACAACATACTGAAATTTGGACAAAAACAGAGAAACTGTTATGGGACAGTTATGGATGGCCGATGTCAAACGATACGATTATTGTTGGTTTCCTTTTGATTTTAGTGGTGCTGGTCGTAAGCTTCCTTGTTTGTTCTTTTATTTTGTTTTATTAACAATTTAAATCATTTACACACATGGGTCAAGCCTATTAGACTCCTTTTAGGTTTTACTATTACTATTTTATTTTATTAAAAATAAAAAACACGATTTCATTAATAAAACATTATTAATATTTCAAAACTAATAATTTATAAAATACCTTTAAAATACATTAATAACCAAAACTCTCATATTCTAATTAATCACTATAATTACACTTATTTTTCCAAATACTTACGTTAAATTACTACATTAGAAAATATTTAAAATTACAAAATAAATAAATATATAAAGTCAACACTTTATATTAATTATTATTTCAAAATAAACAAATATAAAATCATGATGCCATAACAAGTATATAAAAATAAAGAGAATAAAACACAATAGTACCACTATCTCAAGATAATTATTTTTAAAATGAATAATTAAAATTAAATATATTTAAAATTAAATAAATATAATTAAGTACACATTTAATATTAGTTAAACGCAAAAAGAATGTTATTTTAATTGGGTGCACGTTTATACACGTAAAATGACATAAAATCTTATTCTTCAAAATATTACACTAAAATACTATTACTTTTAAAAAAATATATAAAATAATAAAGTAAAATATTTATTATTTATATTGCTCATTAAGTATAATATCTATCAAACCAGCACATCATAGAAAAAAGCCCTATAACGAAAATTACTCACAAAATTTATCAATATATATTCTAAAATAATTTTAAAATCAAATTAATTATTTAAAATCCTATTTAATTAATAAAATAGTTTATTATAAAATTTAGGGTGTTACAACCATCTAAGTCACCTACGAATTCCCCACTCAAATACCTCTAAGGTCTAACAATCTTGCCTTAAGGCTCAATTGTAGACCACCACGATCAGACTCATTGTGTTGTACTTCCCCAACATTACTAGACTTGTTAGACCCTACCTATATGATGACAAGATAATATCCACTTCTAAGAAATAACATCTATTTTCTCCCCTCATTGACCTAGGCTACTCAATCTATTAAGACAGCCATTATAGGTACATGTCAAATTCATCAGAATTCAATTAACACAATATGCATTTCATGATATCATCAAGGTGGTAACATCACAAGTCAACAAGTACACATCGTGATTGCATATTTCCATAGTCATATAATTATATTCAAAGTTTATCATCATAATACAAAAACTCTAACAATATTGGATTTTCACTCATAGATAATAATACTAGATCATTCACACATACCACGTCAATTGCAATGCAAACAATTATAATTCATCATATTTTATATCATATAACGATATCAAGGATGAATATAAACAAAGTACATAATATATCAAATACACAATTCTACAATAAATCAACTACCACACGATCTTCAAAATAAAATCAAACAACATCTTATGAAAGTTTCTAATTCATATTTTAATCTAACAAAAATTAAAATTATTTTAAAAATATATCTAAAATGATTGTGTCAAATAATAATATAATTTTTTTTTTACTAAAATCAACTTGTGACACCCTAAACCCTAAAACAGTATATAAGAAATTATAGTAGATTTTTTTGTTACATTAGCACCGGATAAAATATATTTTCAAAGAAATAAAAAAAATTTATAATGAATTTAGGATATCACATTTCTCAAAATTCAAAAGAAACACTTTAAACTTTTTCCTCTTATAAAAGTGTGCAATCTCCATAAACTTGATTTAACTAAAATTTCTTAATTTAATTTCAAAAACTTACTAGTACTTATAAAATTTTCTTACAAAAAGTCATTTCTAATAAAAAAAGTAAAAGTAAAATACAATTTCTAAATCTTATTTCCGGTATCACCTATCAAAGCAGGGTCAAGTCAGTCAAACACAAACAATAAAGGAGGGATTTTTGAAATCATGTTAAAGTAAGAAGAACATGCAGTTTATCATAAATAAATTGTATCATTACACAAACATTCTTCAAGGAAAAATATCACATTTGGTGTGCTACCTCCAAGTCACCTAGGAATTCCCCACCCGAATACCTCCAAGGTCTAACAATCTTGCCTTAAGGCTCAACAGAAGATCGCCACGACCAAGCTCACTCATTCAGTTGTAGTTTCTCGGAATCACTAGGCTTGTCAGACCCTACCTATATGATGAGAAAATAATCTCAAACTTTACAAATTCTCGATATTTATTTTCTCCTCTCGTTGGCCTATGATACCTGACGTAACTCCTAAAAGCTATTTTTCACAAGAGAAGCGCCAAAATCCATCTAATGAGGAAGTTTTAGAGAAGCTCAAATTCCTATCACAGCAAGTGGCACTCTTGGTGAAGACGAATAAAGACAAGAAACTTCCGGATCAACTCCAACATGAAATACAAATGGAGAGTGAAAACGCGAGTTGCAACATTGGTCTCAAAAGTCTTCCCAAGGTAATTAATTACTCAATAAAAAAAGAAATTCATTCAACCTAATTGTTTCACATACTTATGTATTAACCATTGATTTAAGGTGTCACTCCTTGCGTGTTGTACTTATCCTCCCCTACTCATCGTAAGGTCGGAAAAGGAACATTGTACAATACTTCGGGAAAAGTATTGCACAACACACCGATCCCTGTGGGCCATGTCAAAGTATCACCAGTTATTGCTTTGGAACCAAATGCGTCGTTGCCTATACCGGACAACGATGCAGATATGAAGTTTTTGGGCAAAGCAATTGGTAGTTATGTGGCATGGCTCACACATCTTGTTGTCCTTGATAAGGTATGTTTAATTAATTGAAATCTAGGTTTAATTGATATGTATATTTAATTGCACGATATATGATTATGATTGATTATATTTAATTGATGATTTTTTTCGTTGTTAACTTTAATTTCACATTTATTTAGATTCAGACAAAGCCTAAAGGGAATGATAAGAAGATTTCCAGAAACGAGTTAGTTACATCGCCGGAAAAGGTTTGTCACATTTTTTCTGTAAGGTTTATCATTTTTTTCAGATTCAATAAACTAACAAACTAATTAACCTCATTTTTTCAGATTCAATCCAATAAACCACCCGCACAGCAAACCAACTGCCAGAATAAAACAGCTGCCGCACCACAACTAGATGTTCGTGGTAAAAATAAAGCCGAAAAACTTCAAAAATTGGAGGGTAATAAAGCTGACAAACTTCAAAAGTTGGAGGGTAATAAAGCTGGCAAACTTCAAAAGTTGGAGGGTAATAAAGCTGCCAAAGTTGCTGCTAAAAAACTGGATCGGGGAAAATCAGTTGTTGCTGCTGCTCCTAAAATAATTCAGCCATGCCTTGCTAAATATAGGTCGTGTCTTGACATACAAGTAAAAAAAAATATGGATAGCAATAACGATTCATGCATCATAAGCATGGATAAAATTATATTCGGAGATGAGTATGAAGAACTACTTGAAAAAGAGCACAAATACGAACTTCTCAACCATAAAGAGTGGAGTGCTATTGTCATCAGCTTATACATTAGGTAAAAATTACTTTTAATTGCATTTATTGGTAATTAATTTAATTTATTGGTAATTAATCTAATATGAAATTTTCATTGAAGGTTTTTGTATGAGAAGTTGGTGTGAACGCACAGATTGTCAAATAGATTTTCATTCTTGTCTCCGCATCGCTTTCGATGTTTAAACTCGATCCAATGAATGTAAAGAAATACATTGTAGATATCCTATTAGGAAATATAGAGAAGGATAAGTTGTTCCTTGCACCATATAATTCAGAGTACGCAATTATATATTATTTATTTATATCTTTTTTTAATTTATGAGATCTTAATTTTTTAGTTGTGTTGGGCAATTACAAAAATCACAACAATCACTTGGATATAAAGACTATGTTCGACACGTAAGTAATATTCATTTACTTCTTACATATATATATAAATAATATGTTTGTTAATGCTATAATAATCACATTTATTTATTTGATAGTGCTTTACAAGTTTTTTGATTGAGATATGAAGTATTTAATTAGGAGAAGCAGTAGGTAGTTCACTACAAGAAAAAAAACGTTTTGCGGCGGTTAAAAAGGTGGTTTGCGGCGGTTGAAACCGCCTCCGTTTGATGTTTGCGACGGTTCTACAACTGTCGCAGATTCGTGCGTCGCGAGGCCAGTTTGCGACGGTTCTCAAAACCGTCGTTCCAACCGTCGGCACAATTTGCGACGGTTCACAACCGCCTCCAATTTTAGTTAAATTTATTTTGCGACGGTTCATAACCGCCGCCAATTTAGTGTAAACCGTCGCTAAAAGTCACTCATATTTATTTATTTCTGAACAATAATGACAATTATCAACCGTCGCTAAATTTATTTTGAGGTAGTTTAAACCGTCGCAAACCTAATAATTTAAAATAAATAAATATGATACAATTTTTTAATATTTTTAATCAATTAAAATAAGAAATATTTATAAATACCATCCACATAATTTAAATACATAATTAATAACTATTCCAAAATATATAATTTTTTCAAAAGAAATAACACCAATTCATACATTTAAGTTAACTAAAACAATAAATAAAGTAGTCTAAATATTCAAAACATTAGTGGAGTAGCTAAAAATACAAAACAACTCCATCAAACTTAGAAGTTCATCCAAATATCTAATTAGTCCCTTCCTAATGATGTTCCACGATCATCAGGTTGGTGGCTGGACTGAGATGAATGTCTACCATCTATTGGCGATTCTATGTCCATTGCCTGAAGAAAAAAAAAAGTATACATTAACCTCAATGAATATTGATAAATATTGTCAAAACTAATTAACTAAATTTCTCTTATAGCAGCTATAAGAAATTTTTACACAATTGATATTTTTAATCAAAGACAAAAAGTTGTCACAAGATTTTTAAATAGGTTTGCTATGAAAATAATTTTACCTGTTTGTCTCTAGAATTTTGCATTTGCATCAAGAAAGCAATTTGCTCCTTCAACATATCAACTTTAGAATCCCTTTTCTTAAGCCTATCAATTTCAGCTTGCATTTTCTCCATCTTTTCATTAGCTTCAGAGGAAGAAATTGATCTTACAGAGTGAGAAGTAGATGTAGTAATTTGTGACGGTGTTATTCCAAGTCCCATACAACGAACATATCCAGGATGTTCTTTTCCAAAGACATTAACAAATGCTTCATTTGGAGAAGGAGTCTTCCCAATTTCAGCTTTTAATTGTTCCTGCACAAATAGATAAAGCAACTAAATTCCTCTCTGTAACAGAAATGTTAACTTTGCAACTCACTATTAAAATTATGCAATTATACAATTATTTTGAGACAAAGAATTAGCATTTTATTTAGTCTCGCTAGAGTAAGAAAAAAGACCCTAAAATTTGTTATTGGTGCCCTCTAAATGAGTTAACTCAGTGGATTAATTCTTTTGGTAAAGAATTCAGAATAGTCAACTAACAATAGTTATATATGAAAAGTTGAACTCAACTAACAATTCAATAAATCATATTAATCCCTTGTGGTTAAATATTATGTTCAATCGATGATGCATTTTCATGCTATTGGTGTATTTTAGTAGTAGTTATTATGAAATGCAAGCATGAAAAAGCCACATGTGCCAATCCCATTTTAACTATACAAAAGCCTCACCAAAGGTAAAAAGGAGAAAACCATATAGTCCCTTCAATTAACCCCTCATAAACCTATTGTTAATTGTTTTGTTTCTAATCACCTCTCACTCTTCTTCATTCATTTACCTTAATTTAACATTCTCTAATTTATAATCTCATTTAATCTTCATTATCTATCTTTTTATAGCTTTGCAACTCACTATTACCAAAACTAACAGTTGCATCTTGGATTTATAAGGTGATCAATAACAAATAGTTATAATTACATAAGACTTCTATTATTTACACTTACATATTTTTCCTTGGCTTCGTCATTGACAAATGACCCATCAGACTTTTTATGACAAATTGAATACATTTCACCCCTACTGTATTTTCGACCATCTCTCAGTTCCTACAAGTAAACACACGTAATAAGTACATGTTCAATTAAGTATGCAATCAATAGTAGATTGAAAGAATCCTACCAACTCATCCCTCTTCCTTGCAAGCGTCTTAGAGCCTAATGTATGAAGGATCGTTAGCTTTTCTCTATTTGCAGCATTTTTATCAGCCTTCTCCTACAATGATAACAAATGACATAAAAAAACTAAACAATAGAAAACAAATGACAACACAACAAAAGAATAGTTACCATTGTATCTGTCTTACGCCTGTATTGGACAAAAATAGCCCAATGGTCTTCATTAATAGAACGTGGATAATTTTTTAGATTTTCCTCCAAAGAAAGATCCCACTTATAAAACTTCTTAAACAACCTACATCGTGCATCTCGCCATTTCTTTCCAAGGCTCGAAAGGATATATTTTTTGTTGTCTTCATCATCAACAACAAATTTTGACTAGCATGCATAATCATAAAAAAAAAAAAATTAGTTTACAATCAAAACAATAAAGAATATTCAGTTGTTTAATCATTGATACCTGTATTTTATCCTTATAAGTTTCATTTTTTCTTTTTGATGGAACTAATTTCCAATTGTCGTACATTATAGGAAAATCCTTAAACTTCCTTGCAATCTCACCCAAAAAACCGCCTAACAAACCAGCAGCTGATCCTACCGGTTGCCCATTTGAATTCCATCTAGTTATTATTCTGCTAACATTAGGAGAAGCTTCAAGCACGTCTGATACCCTTAAGTGTATCTTTGAAATATGTCCCGCCTCATCTAACACATAAGTCAATGAAATATGTCATATTGCAATCATGTAAAACAATTAAATTTTATAAATATAATTAGACATTAGATAACATACTAATAACTTCTACATCCCAAAATGTAGAATTCCTTTTTTGAGAAATTTCTGGCTCATCTTCTACCACATCTTCAGAGTGAGAGGATGTCTCTTGGACTGATCTTGGTGTTGTCACCTGAGAAGGTGTTGCTTCAGTCGGTTGCATATTAATTGGTGTTGTTGTCACCGGAGAAAGATGTGGTTCTATCGTTTGCACAGCTAGCGATGTTGTCGCTTGAGAAGGTGGTGCTTGAGAAGGTGGTGGATTTGTCGGTTGCACTGCAGTTGGTGGTGTTATCATCGGAGATGGTAGTGGTTCTATCGCTTGGATAGTTGGTTGTAAACCATGTCTCCGCAGTTGCTTCATTTTGGTTACTTCAAGATCTCTTGGTAGTATAACCCTCGACCGACCCTTCGTGAAACGCTACAATCATTTATTATTAATGTAAAAAAATAAAAATCAACATATAATACGAATAACAAACATTTTGTATTTTTAGTTATTACTAACCGAGGTTTTTGAAATGGTAGAAGAAGATTTGTGAAGGGATTGAGAGAGATGAGTTAGATTGAGAGCCTCCATCCTTTTTTTATTCTCTTCCATTGTTTTGCGTCGAATATCCTCATATGATGATTCCATTTTGTTCAGAAGATTGCGACTCCAAACACACTTACACTGCAAACATTGATGACAACCAAGTTAGAATAATGCAAATAGATAAACAAATAGGATTTTCAAAGATGTCAAACATTTAGGATTTTCAAATAGCTAAACAAAAAAATTAAGACAATAACAAAAATGAGCACATCAAACACAACACAACAGTAAAAGAAAGTAGTAAAAAAATAACATAGATTGAAGAGTACCATGTCATAAACAACAAACAAGAATTATTAACAATCATAAATTCATATCATGATTGTTGTCATCAAAATCATCATTAAAAGTTGAAGTTTCAGGATCATCATCTGTAGTCATTCTTGCCAATTGTATATGTGTGGTTTCATTAGAAAAAATGTGTTCCAAATTTTGAGATGGGTATGGTTCAATGGGTGTCATAATTTCATCATCTCCACCCATGTCATACAAGTCTCGTGGCTTTAAATGAATAGGTATGCTCCATCCATTTTCCTTTTCATCATCCACATAATAAACCATTTGAGCTTCTGACGCTTTAATGTATGGCTCATCATCTTCATGTTCCCCAGTATGTATTAGTCTTGCAAAATTTATAGAAGTAAAACCCAACTTATCTGTCTTAATGCCTCTTGGATTTGTGGTATTCGCCCATTTGCATTTAAACATGGGCACTTTGAAGCCATCATAGGAAAGCTCAATGATATCTATCAATCTTCCATAGTAAGGCACTCCTCCAAATCTCATTTGGGCATCACTATGGCTTGAATAACTTCGTGTCCCGAACATGCCAAAAACTCCACTATTTTGAGTTTTTAATAAATTGTCTCGTTCCAATGTTCGAAATTTGAATCCATTGACATTAAATGCAGTGAACCTTCTAACTTTATCAGAAGGACCTTGAGCAAGACTAACAAGAACATTTTTATCTGATCCACTAATGTTGTCGAGATTGTTGCAAATTTGAAGACCATAAAATATACAATTAGTCACATTGTTATTAAAAATCAAAGCAACTCCATCACTAGTTTTGTCATGAACACTAACACGATTGTGGAACCAATGAGGAAACTCTCTATGAACCTTCTTGTCTACCTCAGAAGTACTCCTTGCACCACTCCTCATTTGGCTTCGAATAATACTTCGATATTGCCTATTTGGTTATTTCAAATTAGATGTATAGGAAAAAAAACAGTGGTAAATAATATAAATATAATAAAATTACCTACCTTAGATAGTAGTCAACTATGATGCAGTTTGTTAAAACGTGTCTATGAGCCTGTAACTTTTCAATTGGTGTAAGTGTGTAGTATGAAGAACCACCAACCGATTTTCCAACTCTAGGAAATAATTCAGCTACACGTGAGTCAGTTTGTATCTCATTAATAGGCTCATCATCTACACGACCAGGTTGATTCCATCTAGTCTCAATGTTTTCTATATACCTTGAACAAAATGTAAGAATCTCTTGTACAAAGTATCCTTCTGCAATAGACCCTTCTGGTCGTGCTTTATTACGTACATACGATTTAAGTAGTCCTAAGTACCTATTATTGAACCACATTAATATTAGTCTGAGTAAAATTGTCAACTACTAATTATTGAAGGAACAAGAACAATATTTTACCTTTCAATAGGATACATCCATCGATAATGAACAAGACCTCCAAGTTTAACTTCTTCAACAAGGTGAACAACCAAGTGAACCATAACAGTGAAGAATGAGGGAGGAAATATCATTTCCATGTGGCATAAAGTGAGGACAACCTGATTTTGCAATTTTTCCAAATCATCAACATTCAATACTTTACTGCATAATTGTCTAAAGACTGAGCAAAACTCAATCATTATAGCTGAAACATCATCAGGTAATGTAGCTCGAATGGCTAATGGTAGAAGTTGTTCCATCAATATGTGACAATCATGACTCTTCAACATTCCATTCAACTTAAGATTTTCCATGTCAATGCATCTAGAAATGTTGCTTGAATAACCATCAGGCACAGTGATATTCTTTAAAGTTGTTAAAAATCTCTTCTTACCTTTAGTAGTCAGAGTAAAGACGGCTAGAGAAATTCCTCCATTTTCATTGGGCCAAAGGTCAGGTCTTATGCCCATAGCTTTAAGGTCTTTTCTTGCATTAAGATGATCTTTACTTTTTGTGCTATCATTTAGCAAAGTAAATATGATATTATCGCACACATTTTTCTCAATATGCATCATGTCAAGATTGTGGCGCAGAAGATTATCCTTCCAATATGGAAGTTCAAAGAATATGCTTTTCTTTTTCCATTGTATATTGACACCTTGTGTAGGTCGTCCACCACGTATTCTTTTTCCCGATCTTTCTTTATCTGGCTTTCTACCAAATGTGACGTCAATATTTTGAACCTGTTCAAGAATTTGAAGCCCAGATAATCTTTTAGGTGGACCACGCATATCTTGTTGACCATCAAAGCGAACCTTGTTCAATCTAAATCTATGTCTCTGATCAAGAAAACGACGATGACCCATAAAACACCATTTTTTGCTATGAGGAAGACGACGAGGAGTAGAGTCAATGTTACACGACGTGGCATGGCCCAAAAATCTTGTTGCCTTTGATAAGGTATGTTTAATTGAAATGTATGTTTAATGGATATGTATATTTAATTGAACGACATATGATTATGATTGATTATATTTAATTGCTGATTTTTTTCGTTGTTAACTTTAATTTCACATTTATTTAGATTCATACAAAGTCTAAAGGGAATGACAAGAAGATTCTCCGCAACGAGTCAATTACATCACATTTATAAGATTCACTTTATAAGATTCAATTAAATAACAAACTCATTAACCTCATTATTTCAGATTCAATCAAAACCACCCGCACAACAACCCTGCCAGAATAAAGCCGCACCACAGCTGGTTGTTCGTGGTAAAAATAAAGTTGGCAAACTTCAAAATTTGGAAGGTAATAAAGCTACCAAAATTCAAAAACTGGATCGGGGTAAATCAGTTACTGCTCCTAAAATAATTTAATTTATTGGTAATTAATATAATTTGACATTTTCATTGAAGATTTTTGTATGAGAAGTTGGTGTGCACGCGCAAATTGTCAAATATATTTTTATTCTTATCTCAGCATAAGCTTTCAATGTTTAAACTCGGTCTAGTTAATGTAAAGAATTATGTTGTAGATATCATGTTGGGAAATAAAGAGAAGGATAAGTTGTTCCTTGCGCCATATAATTCAGGGTATATAATTATATATTCTTTATTTATATCTTTTTTAATTTATGAGATCTTAATTTATTAGTTGTTCCAACCAAATTTTTTTGTTGTAGGGCACATTGGGTGTTGTTTGCAATCAATGCGACCTTTGAAGTTATATACTATTTAGATCCCTTGCACGGCGAGTACAACAATCACTCGGATATAAAGACTATCTTCGACACGTAAGTAATATATATAATGTGTTCGTTAATGCTATAATAATCACATTTATTTGATAGTGCTTTGCCAGTTTTCCGAGCTCAAAGGGGTGCTACAGTGTCGAAGCAAAAGTCAAATAACATCACATGGATTCCAATAAAGGTTTGAAATATATGCCTTTAAAATTTCATTAACAATCAATGCATAAATATTTATTAAATTATAGGTTTTATTTTATATTGCCCTCGTCAAACTAACAACATAGACTGCGGGTACTATATATTGTGATTCATGAAAGAGATTGTTCATATCAATCAAACTATAATCCCAAAAATGGTACGGTATTTTTATTATGTTTTGATTTTTATATATAAACAATGTATATATTTGATTCTAACTTATTTATGTTCAAATTTTATATATAACATTACTTTGACAACTTCAGTCCAACATACTCTGAAAGAGATCTAACTGAAATAAAGGAAGATTGGTGGTGTAAGTATGTGATCGAACTGAAAATTATTTGATTTGCTGGGATTTAAAAAGGTTGCAAGGTTGTGAATACGTAAATGTTGTTTAGGCTATGTTGTGTAGTTCTATTGTTGTAAATGTACAAAATATGTTATGTTAGTTCTGTTGTTAGTCTTGTTGTTGTAAAAAATATAAAGTTATGTAGCTATGTTGTTGTGAACTGATAGTATCAATATATAAAGTTACAAGTTTGTTGTTGGATTGAAAAATATAGTAATTGTGTCAATATAACGTGCTGGATTGAAAATGATTTTGGAAACAAAATAAAAGACCGCACACTTTTTTAAAAAATGCCATAAAAACCTGTTTATACAAACAAGCGTTATTTTAAAAATTCAATTTACAACATTCTAAAAAAAATGCACCTATTACAGCGCTTTTTTGAAAAAGCATTGTAAAATGTGCATAAGAATTAACCTATTACAGCGCTTTTTTTACAAAAACGCTATAATAGGTCATTTATTTATGTGAAAGTTTAAGTGCTTTACAGCGCTTGTCAAAAAAGTGCTTTAAAAGCTATGTAACATAAGGAGTGAGAGCGCTATATTTTACAGCACTTTTTTGGAAATGCGCTGTAAAATGTGCATAATAATGCACCTATTACACCGCTTCTTAAAAAAACGTTGTAAACCAGTACATCAAGCAATGCGTTTTTAGAAGGGATTTACATTGTTTTTTGAAAAACCGCTGTAAAACTAATACAACAAGTAGCGCATTTTAAGAAGGAATTTACAATGTTTTTTTTATTTTAAAAGAGCGTTGTTGTATCTTTTTAAAGCGCTAGATATTACAACGCTTAATTTTTTGAAAAAGCACTGTAAATCCTATTTTTCCGTGTAGTGATAAGCGGTGAATATAATATGAGTGCATTGTGCAATTGTCAGTTCCATGGGCGTGATACGTTTGTGAAGCACTTCATTCAGCACAACTAGCATTATTGTTATTATATATTGGAATATATTTCCTTTACATTTTGATTATTATGAGTTCTTCATTTATTAAGGGTCTTCATCGTCTCGGAAAGACTAATGTACCAGTTTATGATGGACCATGGAGTGAATGGGGAGCACAATCTGATACACCTGTTGAATCCTCTCAAACCGAATAGTATTTGCTTCACAAAAGGCTATATCATCCACTTTTCAAACATTCTTGAGATTTATCTATGCATCTTTGCTTTTTCTTGTTTTGGATTGATTGGGATTGAATTGCATTAATTTTCATGTTCAACAACATTTCTAAATAGTAAATCCTGTCATGTGGCTTATAAAAATAATGATAGGATTGTCTAATAATTGTCTCAGATAGAATTTGTTTGGTACTTAGATGATATTTGTGGTTTTAGTTAGTTTAAAAGGAAAATATAATAGTACTAGTGTCCTAAGATTATAAATTATTGAACTCCATGTAAATTAGGTATTTATATCTTAGATTACGGCACTGTCTCATCACTTTAAATTTTTGCATAAAAAGCAAAGAATTTTGTATACTTTTAACCGATATTTATTATAATTATGGGTTAAACAAATTTTTGGTTCTCTTATTTTGTCTATAATAAATTTTTAATCAATAATTCATTTTTAAAGTCCATTTTATAGTGTTCTAGTAACTAATTTTTTAATTTTTTTTATTTCTTAATATTTTTTATGATGTGGCACTCTCATTGATGTATAAATAAAATAAATATGAAATAATATTAAAATTTAATAATTTAAATACTAAAAAATAAATAAATTAAAAATTAAAAACTTAAATATTTATATATATATATTTCAAATTTGTTAAAAAAGTTAATTAAAGCAAATAAATTCTAAACATTTTATTTAAATATTTTAAATTTTATATTTAAATATTTTAATAT
>JBBPBR010000001.1:40903390-40919776 GCA_037974775.1 Cicer pinnatifidum | reverse complement strand
CCAATGTTCTATTATGAAAGTATATATGTGAGAATAGATAAATAATGATTATATTAATTATCAAAAAAAAATATAATACTATACATGTATATTGATACTAAAATATAGTTTGTTATACTTATCACCCAAATAGAATGAATTTAGGACAAAGTTTCGGTTCTATTAAGTATTTTAGATAATGAGTCATCGATTTCTAAAATGATTTAGTCAAATACATTAAACTAAGTCTTTGATTAGTTTGTTATAGAATATACTCTTTTATGCTATAAATAGAAATTAGAGATTAATCATCTAAAATATCTTATGAAAGTTGAGCCTATATACATTCTATTTGGGTTATAATATCCACCCATCTTGCAAAAACACCTTCTCCTTTAAAGTGAAAGTTGAAAGTCAACCCTAAAAATTAATAGTGCTATGTGATCTGATTTTAGAAAAGCTAAATCAATTATCAACTTCACATAACTCATCTTTTGCATACTCTACATTTGAGCTTGATGTATATTGTATATGGCTAATTAACTGTATCGAACGTGACTTTATTTTTTATATAAGCATATTGATTTTAATTGTCATTTTTATTAAAAACAATTTATCAGTTGATTGTAAAAGATAATCTATATGGGCTATTTTTACCTTAGAATTTCTCCTAACTAATAATAGCCACGGTTTCTAGTTGATGGGTTATTAAAAACAATTGATTGGTTGTTTGTAAATGATTAATACGATTTACTTACAAATAAGAAAAACAAATAAAACAAAATATCCACTTCCATAAAAAAATTGTCCACTAATAATTAACACGATTTATTAGCTGAAAAAATAAAACAACTGTTTTAATAACCCATCTCTAATTTCCCTTATATTTGGTAACCTCTTTATTTTTAATTTAAACAAATAAGCTTAGAACCTGCAATACACCTCTTTTCTACATTTAATATGTGTGAGTGCTTTTTCTATTTAACACCAAGCTAAATAGACACAATCAATTGTACCATACTTTAATTCTATTGTACCTAAAATATCATTTAATTAATTTCCATTATATTTTCGTATAACAAGTTTTCATTAGGAGAAATTTAAACTCTTTAATTAAACAAAGCATGAGAAAGTCTGGTATATAATTATTATTAACAAAATGGATGTAATTAAGATAATAAAATAAATTCTTTCAAAAAAAATCACAAAATTAACAAAATCCTTCGTAATGCGCCTATGTTTTCGGTCAACAAAGCCATTTTGCTCATGAGTGTGAGGGCAACTAAGTCTATGAGTGATTAAAAATTTGGAGAATGCAGTGTATTCCTTACCACTATCAGTTTGAAGGGATTTAATTTTTGAGATCTAACTGGTTTTCATAAGTTTTTGAAATGAACAAAGCAAGATAAAACTTGAGACTTGGTTTGCAAAATATAAATCCATGTAAACCTAGAATAAGCATCAATGAACATTAGTAGATGCAATGGGAGTTGGTCCCTATATGTCAGTGTCAAAATTTGTATATGTCAATGTCAAAATTTGTCTCGGTTTTATTATGAAAAATATTTCTCAAGTATAAGGATTCAATTATATATTTATTATGTATTGTCAATAAAATATATATTTTTACTCTAATTCTTGAGATGATATTACAACTCTCAGTCCTTAGGAGTCTCATTTTTGGTGTCTTCATTGCCGTTTCTTTCTTTTTTCACAAACTTTAGCCACCTTTATTGTGGCCCTTTTTGTTGCCTAAGGTACTTAAATTTCCTTTTTGCCTATTCGCTGCCATAATGTGTTCAATATTCACACTGTTACTGTTCAAGTCCTTTTGATCGCCTAATTCACGCCACCACCCACACCACAAGACTTGCCTCCACTAGATTGGTCAAAACCCAAAGCACTGTTGTCAATAGCTTATTCACGTGCAGGTGATGCCCACTTCGGCACGTGAGGCCCACTTGTGACATCATCTTATGCGCGTGATGCCCATGTGTCGCCTTCTAAACCTCCGTTTTCAACTAGATTGTAAATCAATTGTTTCTCGTTTTTTTTGGGGATCACATTATGTTGGGCATATTTTTTGCTCAAACTTACAGTTTGTTGATATTTTTTTGGATATTTGAAGTTTATTTTGATTGATAGATCTATCTTTCGTCTCTAATATTGTTTGTCTGCTAATTTAACAGATATGGCAGTTAAAGAAAGCTAAAGTGGATTTACCCGACTCAGTGAACATGAAGTAGAGAAGATTAAATCACTTCTTAGTAAGTTGGAGAAACCAACATGTACTAGTTCCTTGGTATATATAAGTACACTTTTTCTTGGTAAGTTTCAATTTTCTTTTGTACTTAATGCTTCAGATACAACCTATAACCAATATTGGATACTGGAGCTACTGACCACATGACGCTCTTACCTACACATTTCTCCACTTATTCACCTTGTTTTAGCAACAAAAAAATATCTACAACATATGATACCCTTATAACTATAGCAGATCAATGAGATGTCTAAATAAACTCATCCATAACTCTAAGAAATGTCATTCATATTCCTACACTGTTCACTAGATTAATTTCCATACAACAACTAACACAAGACCTATCATGTAATATTTTTTTACAACAAATCTTGTATCCTTAAAGACAAAATTTCATGAAGGACAATTGGTAATGCTAGAGAATGGAATGGTCTTTATTACTTGGATAATCAAGATCTTTCTCCAAATCTACTCAACAATACCAACTCTTTTTTTTCTTCTATATCAATAAAGACCAACAGGGACAAGGTCATTTTGTACAACTGCTGCTTGGGTCATCCTTCATTTAGAGTCATAAAACAATTGTTTTCTTCCCTCTTCAAAAACTTAGAGGTACATAGTATTTACTATGAGGTGTGTGAGTTTGTTAAACACAAATTTGTACCTTTGAGTTACTAACCTACAATCAGAGAAAGTCCTATATATGGATGTTATGCTATTGTTAACTATTTATGTAAATAACTAACTATTTAGTGAGAAGGAGAGTATTTTTGTAATAGAAACGACAACTTCAAAATTAACATCATTGAAAAATGTGAAACTGGATTACTTAAATAGTAAATTGAAGAAAAAACATATCAATAATGAAAATAAAGAAATGTATTATTTATGAAAGTGAAAGATAACTGCAAAAGGATGAATATCCAAATGCCCACAAGCTAGGCTCCTAGACAATAATATCCTTTGTTCATAACTAACAAATGATTTTCCGAAAGATGACCATTTCTCTCTCCCCTTAGTCCCTATATAACTCATTGGGTAACATGCTTTCCCCACCCCCTGCCTCATAAGCATTCCTTTTCCCCCTCTTTTATTTTTCTCTAATAAATCCCCACGTCAAAAGCTCGGGGTCCTAACGGAAACAAATTTTGCTTTGCGTTGGAAATTATCATGGTTTTGCATTCCAAACATTGATTATTTTTCTCCCCTTTGATTTGTATATCTTTCTATAATCATTGCATTACTTGTTACCCCAGTTATTTAAGTAATTTGTCCGTGATGACTTGCCTTTGTTAACCAAGACCCATTGATGCCATACTTGCATAATAACTTTTTCTAATGTGTAAAACTAGCCTATTCAATGCTTGGATCCTATAATATTATTTTTCGTAATCATGTATGATGTTTTTAGAAAACTTGGTTGTCCGAATCATAGGTATGTAATCTTATAGTAGACATTTACTTTTTAAATGTTAAAATTAAGCGGCAGTACAAAATATCAGTTAGTTTTCGTGTTGTATGAAGTTATTCAAGGGTGAATGTATGTCAACAATTAAATTTAGTTTTGTTGGATTCTGACTCTCTCTAGGTGTGTATGATCGCTTTATATAGTCTTAAAAGTTATTTATTTAAAGAACAAGTTAGCACTTAATTTATGTTGCTCTAAATAGTAAAGGAAATATATTTTTGTGTTTTTTATCGGAATTTGACTTTCTTGTAATAATCCTTTGCATAGAGAATATGAATCTGATTGGAACTGCTAGGTATGTCAGTATGAATACTCATCTTGGAATCGGTATGCTCTCTTTATCTCATTTGATCAATATCCTTTCTTAATGACCATTGATTTTGACTTGAGGATGTCAATTATATGTGCTTTAATAGCGCAAAGCCGCAAGGTTGATTTAGAGTCACTTGGATATGTTCTTATGTATTTTTTAAGAGGAAGGTAATAATTCTTTCACCTTTTTGATTTGGTATTTCTTGTATCTTTTAATTACCTACTATTTCTTATTTGGTATTTCTGCAGTTTGCCTTGACATGGATTGAAAGCAGGTACTAAGAAGCAAAAGTATGATAGAATCCGTGAGATAAAAGTTTCTACTTCTATTGAGGTATGATTGAGTGATGAAACAATATTTTATTTCATATAATGTATATCCATTATATGAAACAATATTTTAGAGTCAAGATGGACTATATTTTAATGTCATTTTTAGCTGTTCTTGCCTTGTTGCTCCAGGATTCCAGTTTGATTGGACCATTTTGATATATCAACAGCCTCAAATCGCCACTCCTCCTTCACGTACCGTTGTAAGTGATGTTGCATTATCTCATTGGATTAGATGTTTGATTGGTGAGATCAGGTTATTTTATTTTCATTGGAAATGACAATGTGACGTCGGTTCTTGCAGCTGGACCAAGTTCTGGTCTACCACTAGCTTCTCCAAATGCTGATGGACAGTCGGGTATTCTAGTTATTTTAACTTCAGATTCTTGATCTATAGTTTAACTATTCTGATTGAGGTGTTCACAGACACAAATTGTTAGAGTATATTTTCCTACCATTCAATAACCTGTTAGTTATTCTCTGATACACCACTTACAAATGACTTAACTAAATCTAAAGATGATACGGTCCGTATTTCTATATGAGTTTGTTTTGTTGCATCTTGTTTCTTTTGGTCATGACTCGATTTCAAAGTATTGTTGTATCACTTGTGTTTCTCTACACATCTGAAAAATAAGATTAGCAGGTGTTGTAAATATTTTTCAAAACTCTACATTTTTTAAACATGTTATATACCATTTTCTAGGCTTCACTTCCGTGTGCCACACTGTTAAGTTTTATGGTGTGTATGGAAGGCCGACTTAATACTTCGAAGATTAAATAAGACTTAACAAACGTGTGAAACACAAACGAAAGATTAACTTAACAGTTAAAATGTACGAAAGATCAGCTTAATAGTTAAAATGTTAAATAATACCTAATAAGTTATTCTAGTACCAACGAAAGACTAATTTAATATATCAAATTTTTTGATTTTTTGATCTAATTTTATTTATATTTAACATTAGAGTGAACACTTCAAAAACTAACAAAATATTGCCTTAACGCTTAATTTGATATTATAAATTAATTCATATTTATCCAACAAAATGGGAGAGTTATTTTTCATTTGATAGTTTGTTACACATTTCCTTTTAACTAAACATCTACTTTTGTCTTATATGCACATCTCTATAGAATTTTACAATTTTTTGATCAATTAGAATTTATTTTTTTGTATTTTTAATTTTATTTTTCAATTATTAAATTTAAGTTGCTTCCAATTATTTTATTTCTTTTAGCTTTTCAATTCTTCTAACTTCAATTTAAATATCTTTGGTTTATTAGTTTTAAATTGTTGTTGAGACTTGCATCTTAAATGTTATTATTTCTTGCATGAATATACTTACTTGCTTAATTATTGTAATGATGAAAAATTTTGTGTGGTGACAATATTTTTTAAGCACAAGATTTGCCCGCACACATAAAAATTTGTAATTTAATTATTTAAAAAATTATACATTATTTAATATTTTTCTCTTTCTACTTTCTTTTTTCATTTTTGTTAGTGTTAACAAATTTTATTTTTAAATCTTGTCACCATATAAAAATTTAAAAAATATAGTTAAGTGACTTCCAGATACTAAAATAACAATAGATAAACTCTATTTAATTTAATTTGATTAGTGTTTATAACTCCTTATAAGAATGGGTGGATTCTATATTCAATTCCTCTTATAGAGAAAGATGAATTGCTTATTAATTACTTTTTAAGCGGTTGGAATTCTCTGCTTATCTTTTACTGTTATAAGTTGCTTATTGATTAGTAATGGTAGTGATTTTAAATTGATTAAATTGAAATTGGATGAGATTTTGAAAATTGTATTGATCAATAACTAATATGAATGATCATGGATAAGTGTGAAATCTTGTTTAGAAATTTTTAGATTTTTATATAACTACAACATTTTTGCCCTATTGCAACGGATGAAAACCGTTGCTTAACATAAAAAAACCGTTGCCGTAACCTACGAGAAAGGTTTTCTGACCGTAGGGAACCAAAGCGTTGCCTTAGCCTAACGCAACTGTTTTTCAAATTAACAAAACGGTTTTTCAAATTGACAACAACAACAGTTTTTTGATGTTGCCAAATTAAAACCGTTCTCATAGACATTTTTTTGATAAATGTATCGCAACACTTTATAACCGTTGCCAAAAATAAAACATTTAAAAAAAATTGTAAATTATTATATTTTTTAAAATTAATTCTACTAAAACATTATTATAGTAAATAATAAATGAGCCAAATTGTAGTTCAACGAGAGCATGATTAATAACTTAAAGTTGTTTGAATGAAACATAATAATTGCACATATAATGCATACATAACTGATCAACAAAAAAGAAAAACAAACTGCATGCTAAGCACTTTATCAAAAAGGCACTTGTATATAATTGTACTCTTATTAGAGGAAGATACAAAAATCTGTGACATATAAAAAGAATGTCACCAACATCCAACCTATCCGCCTATGTAAAATAACATTTTTCCAACACTTGATAGGCTTCTGGTCTCATTTATCGATCATGAGAAAATAAATAAAATCAAATTCATACATCTTTAGATATTGTGGGCAATCAATGTTCAAGAGAGGAAGTTGGCATAATAAGCATTCTTGGCGCTATTGCCATAGCCATTAGCTCTTGGAAAAACAGCTTACAAACATAAGGAATGTAAACCTGCATACACAATCAAAAGCCAAAACGAGAAGCTAAGAATTCAGCACAAGGAGAAAACGCCTCAGACTCTAATATGCACTAGTGCTAATAGAAGATATATGGTCAATCACCTGAACAATGTCAGTTTGTTCTTGCAACCCCTACTTTAATATGGACTTTTGTAGTAAGTAGGACCAAGGAAAATCATTGCACTGAGACGCCTCCCTGTATGACCATTTTACACTGAAATATATGGTGTCTTGAACTTAATCCATAAAGCAAGAATTCTACCATGATATTTTCTAAATAGGTAAGTAGAAGAAAAGATAGAAGTTATACGCAGACTTCCCAAGTGAACTCTCAAGTAAATAACATTTAGGTTCATACTTGAATACTGAATGGCAAATTGTTAAGTTCCGGGCTGATGATTATTTATATGCACAACTTTAGGGAGAAAGGTATTAACAACTTACAAAATCAAATAGGAGCAGCTGAAAAAGTAGCTTACTTATGCAATCAGTTTTTCAATTTCTAACAAGTGTTTGCTATTAAAACAAATAAAATTTGATGAACCAATGCTACTTATAGTAACATTTGTAAAAGGAGTCACATCTCCTTCTATTCCCATGTGGGCTGCTACCTTCCATAAGCATTTGTTATCAACAAAACCTACAAAAATAGGAAATACATAAATAAATGCAGCAGCAAACAAAAAAAGTAATGGAAGGAATTCAGGATTTTGGTATATTATTATGCTCTTCATTTCAAATGTAGTCATTTTGTTTTCGTAATATAACTCTTACTTTGTACCTAAAAACCATCCCTTCCGCTCTCATTATAATCATAATATAGGCTCAAACTCAATTTGTAATGCATGAAAGTAAATATATATGACAAAACTTACTTGATCACTATCAGATGCTTTAAAGGTACTTGCAGAAATCTATTTCAGAAATTCCTTGATGGATCTTCAGGTTACTAGTAACAAGTCAGTTTATAAATCGCGAATTGATTTATACTTAATATCACCTTTTATTTGTGTTGCTATGCAAATATGTCATCTAGGCTATAATAACCCAGTTTGATTACTAGAACCAATGTCCTTTTTTATAGTCTGAGTTCTATCACCCTTTCAATATCCACAAAGATGTCACCTCTTTGTAGACCAAATAAATATTGACAGGTAAGGCAGAAAACATCAAGCACAAAGTAAACTAGAAAGCATCAAGCAAAATAATGTTTACAAATTTTGCAAACAATTAAATTCATGAATAGAAGATCCTTTGAAAATTTGTATATCAGATAAATTCACCCAACAATATTACTTTTCTTATACTACATTTTAGTTGTTTGTAGGAAAAATAGATCTAATAACTAATACTAGTAGTATTTGTGTTATTATCCCTTAACAAATTCAATACAAAGGTATATAATATAAATACACTACCACCTCAACGAACATAATTCTGGAATCAGGAACTCAAAAAATTAAAAGTGCATCAACAAGATTAAGAAAACCCAATTAAGAAAATAATATGCACAAGATTGCAACCAAGTTCCATACTTTTAGTCAGTCATACTTCCTAAACCATTCATAATTTTGTGTCACCTAGAATCAAATTGAATTTTTAAAGTAAACCATACAGAATCAATTCAACCATTTTAGAAATTAGAAATCATTCCACAAATCGTAATCCTAACCAGAAATCGACAAAGAGGTTGGGCAATAACAGAGAAATGATGAAAATACATACCAAAAATCACCAAGTCACGAAGAGGTAGAAGTTTTGCAAGTTTCACAAAGGTTGAGCGAACCGTAATCGACGGTGCAGAGTTACGGGAAAACCCTAATGGATGTAGAGGTTGAACGAACCGTAATCAATGCTGCCGAGTTGCGACAAAAAGGGAGAAATCTCACAAGTAACGAGAAAACCCTAATCGATGTTCATTCACAAGATTCTTTCACCAACACTTGTTTTCCCCCTTTTTCATTCAGAAACAAGAGTAGTCAAGCGAGAGAGAGAAGAAAGGGTTAGTGTTTTGCGCACGCGAGAGAGAGAGAAGAGGAACAAAGTTAGCGAGAGAGTATAGAGGAATAGTATTGTTTGATGAGAAGAGAGAGTAGAGAGGAATAAAGTGAGAGAGAGAAGAAAGGATTTTGCTGAAAAGAAACGCGAGTGCTGAGGCAAAATAAAATGTTTGGGGGAAAATTTTTAGTTTGCATAAGAGAAGGGTTTTATTAAAAACTAAACTACCAAAAAAATGATTTAGTGGAGGGAATTAAGAGTTATCATTTTTTTAAACTGAGACTTGAATAAATGGACAATCTAGGTAGGACCTAAAGTGAATTGGATTAGAAAGATTTGAGTTTTACATAAATGCTTGTTTGATGTAGTTATCATTTCATGCACTATGTTAGGATGTCATTGGACATACTCCTAAAATATATGCATGTTCTTGTATTTAGTAAGAGAAGGATATTAAAAGAATTTATTATTAGAATTAATATAGAAACAATCGTGGTTAATATCAATTGTGAGTGAAGTTGATTAAACTTAAGTATGAGTAATTTAAGTTCTAATTAGTCACTTATTCATAGAGTAGAGTAGACTTTGACTTCACTACATTTATTGTTTTTGTTAGAAAATAGTGAAACACCAACATTTTGTTATTATTAACAACACATTACATTTGTAGAATTATGATGTGTGAGAGAGTGAAAAAGAATAAAACCTTGTTTGCACATAAAAAGGAAAGGAAGGGAAAGGAAGAGAAGAAATTGATGAGTATGAGGCGGTGATTAGTGGAGGATTTATGTAGCTAAATTCTGAGTGGAGTATAAAATAGACCAAATACATTTTATTGTTTTTGCAGTAGAGTTGAAAATAGTGAAACACCAACTACACAATTGTGTGTTTTATAATTGCATATAATCCTCCTTACTCTGCCCATTTGTTTTTCTCATTCCAGAATCAGAATGTCCGCAGAATCTCCTATGATATCGGAAACACCCATGTCCAACCACGGAGCTCAAGAATCCTGACTACGACTACAGCCTCGAATCTCAAGTGTGGATTATTTGGGTCTTCATTTTCATCTTCATAGTGGTAGTTGCAGCATTGGTGTGTTGGGCAATATTACTTCCGCTACTCTTAGAATGGTGGAATGCACCAACAGCTGGAGCTGTGGCACCTGTCGAGCTGGAGGAGATAGTGGTGGAGGATCCGGTGCCGGGAATTTAGCTGAGTCAAGCTTGATCAAGGAAAATGAAAAGGAAGAGATCGTCTTGCTATGACTTTGAACTTCTATTCATAATTAATTAATATTCATAGCAAGCCTTCACTAGCTTTCACTTTTGCCTTTGTTGCCTTAATTTTTTCTTTCTTTCTAATTTGTTTAATAGATTATCATTAGATTTCAACAGGAACATATGAATAGGTTTTTAATTTGAAGCATGTACTACCAAGTTTTTCATATCAGATATTCGAACTATAAAATAACATGTACTGCCAAGTCTCTCTTTTACAATCTCAATTTCTGATAGAAAAAAATGCAGGTGTGCCAAACAAAAATATAAAAAGAAAAAGGATGGCTCAAAGTGATACATAAACTCATTTTATCATCAAATCAAGGATGGCTCAATAAATCTAGATGTCTAAAGTAAAATTTAAAAAGAGGCTCTTAAAAAATTAAGAGTAGTAAAATTGGAGACTTTTTAAGTCTAATTTATTGGAGGTATTTTAACTATAGTAAAAATAATTATGTTGATGAATTAAGAGATATCGTAGAAGTTTTAAGGGGAAGGTTTCAAATCCGATCCTATTAATTAACTTAACAAAAAAAATATAAATGTAGTTGAATGAACTATCAAGTCTTTTCTATACACCGTTTCTCCACTCTAATTTTAATTTATAAAAAATTATTTACTTTGATTAAAGTTATTACTCTTTTCATGACGTTTTATGCCGTCAGAATTATATGTTTACCGTTCATTGTCATGAGTTGCATGATTGATTAGTAATAATAGGGATCTTAAACTGATTAAATTGAGATTGGATAAAATTTGAAAATTGTATTAATCGATAACTAATATGAATAATTATGGATACGTGTGAAATCTTGTTTAGAAATTTTTAATTTTTTAAATAACTAAAATAAGTGTTTTTTGGTATAAAAATGATTTATTAGAAAAAAAAAATTAGGAGTTAGCATTTTTTTTAAATGAGTGTTGATGAATGAGTGGACAAACTAGCTAGGAACTAAAGTGAAGTAAATATTTATAATATTATAAAGATTTGAGAGTATATAAAAAAATATTTGTTTGATGTAATTATCATGCACTATGTTAGGATGTCATTGGACATACTCTTAAAATATATGCATGTTCCTTGTATTTAGTATGAGAAGAATATTAAAAGAATTTAGGCTAAATAGCTAGGACATACTCCTAAAGTCTATTATGACAAATAATATATTATTTGTTACTATAATTACTTTTAGCTGCATGTAGAGTCTCACCTATTCTAATTTAATATAAATATATCACGTTAATTTAAAAAAAACTTAAATATTAATCCAAATATTTACTTATTCAACCAAAAAAACAAAAACAAAAAACAAATTCACTATTCATCCAAGCAGTAGCATATTATATCATTGATAGACAAATATTCACCCAAATTTTCGCTTTCTTTCCCATTTCCATCTCACAAGAAAATCTGTTAAAGAGAATAAAAATTTTAATATCTAATTTAAGATATCAAGTTTCTCTAAATACACATGTAACAATTCAACTTTGTTCCTCAATTAAAATAGTGCAATATCAATGAACTTGATTTAATTCCCAAGACTTACTCGTACTAAGTTTTCATATAAAAAGTCATTTGTAATAACATAAGTAAATATATATTACAACTCTTAATTCCCAGTATCACCTATCATAGCGGGATTTCACCCAAACTTGAACTTCGAGACTCATTAATCTATAATAACTGCGATTTCGCAAACCCATGGCCAAGCCAGTCAAACACAAACAACGAATGAGGTGAGTTATGAAATCATGTTGATAGTATAATATAAATAAGAGGAACACACAATTAATCATCAATAAACCGTATCATTACACAAACATTATTCAAGCAAAAACATCACATTATATAGTCAAAATCAAGGAAAATCAATACATTTCACTGAAACATCAAATCATTGCATAAATTATTATCACACATAATACATATTAATCACAACAAAACAATCACAAGAAAATGCAATGCTATGCATGAGCTTAGACTCTACTTCACAATGTGGTACCATTCTAACTCTGAAATACTTGGTTAGGAGACTTGATACTATGCCACCATCCCGGTGGACGGACAATTCAAATTGGCCATGTCCTCATAGATCCCCTCAACTCAACTCGAAACACATATATGTGACAGTCGAGGTAAACGTGTGTTGCGTGGTAGCTCCCGACATTTGGAGTGCTACCTCCAAGTCACCTAGGAATTCCCCACCCGAATACCTCTAAGGTCTAACAATCTTGCCTTAAGGCTCGACAGCAGATCGCCACGATCAGGCTCCTTCAATTGTACTTCCCCCGAATCACTAGGCTTGTCAGGCCCTACCTATATCATGACAAAATAATCTTTACTTCACAAATTCTCAATATTTATTTTCTCCCCTCGTTGGCCTATGATACTCTAAGACCGTCATCTTAAACACAAATTGGAATCACAATTATTTCACCAACTATGGGGTTACTTCAATATTCTCATCACAAATTCACAACATCACTATCATTAATCACATCTCATCACAAATTTATAGCATCACTATCATCAACCATACATCATCACATCGGCTTATCACAAATTTATAACATCATTATTATTAATTATGCATCATCATAATCACATAAACTTATCAAAATGAATTCGCTTTTTATTATCACATCACATAAACACGTCTAATCAAATATATACATAAAATTCATTCGACATTTAATATCACAATAATATCAAATATCTCACATTTAATAAAAATAAATCAAACATCACAATAATATCAAATATCACATATTTAACGAAGTTAAATTAATCAACACTTTATAAAATATTTCTATTCCATATTTTATTCTCACAATTCTCATATTTTTACATTAATCAATTTATCACTCAAAGGGCTACTGCCGTACGTAGCGAGCCCCGAATGAATCATTGGGAAATACGGTTTTCCCATTCATCTCACATTATATTATACTCATGAATTCAAACGTTATCTCACCCCTTATCTTATTTTGACGCTTTCACACACGAATACGATTCCACGAGCAAACAGTCTTTGTTCTTTAACTCTTTTTCCTTCTATTGATCTAACTCGACAGTTTTTGGGTAAACACCAAAAATAAATTATGAGACGATACTCTAAAAACTAAATTCAAAATTAGGTCAAGGAAAATTACCATAAATCAGAAAACCAATCACTGGATAATATAGCCATTTTTCACACGGATGTTTTGTCGTTGGTTTTACTCAAATCGGACTTAAGGTAAAGGAGAACGGTGCAAAATAACGAATTCTACAAACGGAAAAATCGAGTATTTTAGAGAGAAATTGGGGTTGTTATAAATCTGGAAAATTGCATTTAATTGACTAGTTAAATGAGTAAAATAACACACTGAAATTTGGACGAAAACAGAGAAACTTTTCTAGAACAGTTGTAGATCACCGGTGTCAAACGATAAGTTGTTGTTGCGTTTCCTCTTTGCTTCTCGTCCAATTTTTTATTTGGTTGTGCTAACAATTAGGTTCACACATGGGTCAAACCCATTGGTCCCTTTATTTATTTTTAAATAAAACCAATAATTACTAAAACTAATGTTTTAACATTTTTTTTAACATAATTTAATTACTAAATATTACTAATATTTCAAAACTAATATTTTATAAAATAAAGTAATTAATCTTCTAAAATATATTAATAATCAAAACTCTAATATTCAAAATAATCAACCTAATGATACTTTTTTTTTTATTTTTAAAAATATTCACATTAAAATACTATCATCATTAGAGAATATTTAAAATTATAAAATAAATAAGTATAAAACAACACTTTATATTAATTACTAAATCATACTATATATATATATATATATATATAATCACAATATAAATAAATAATTAAAATAAAATATATTTAGAATTAAATAAATATAATTAAGTACACATTTAATATTAGTCAAACGCATAAAAGAATGTTATATTAATTAGGTGCGCGTATATACACGTAAAATCGCATAAAAACTTATTCTTTAAAATATTACACTAAAATACTATTACTTTAAAAAATATATATAATATAATAAAATAAAATATTTATTATTTATATCGCTCATTTAATATAATGTGTATCAAAGTAGCACATCATAGAAAACATCCTTATAACGAAAATTAATCACAAAGTTTATTAACATATATTTTATAATAATTTTAACATCAAATTAATTATTTAAAATTCTATTTAATTAATACAATAGTTTATCATAAAATTTAGGGTGTTACAGATTCCTTCTATTTCCTATTCAATACTTATTCCTCTTCAATCGTTTTCCTTCATTGTATTTCTCTCTCGATTCAGGGATTTACGAATCACGACCCTGCAATTCATGATTTAGCAATTCAGCGATTCATAAGTAAGACAAAATCGTTTTTCCTCTATTTTCTGTTACTATGCTTCCCTTTGAGGCTACGTTTTTCTGCTTCAGCGGCAGTGACGAGTCCATGTATTGCTGCTTCCGCACAGACAATGAGTTTCTTTGTCTTCATCTTTTATCAGTCCAGAAGCGTTGCCGTCGAGAAGTGTTGATGCCTTGTTTCTCCCAAACAAGATTGTTGTTTTCTCTGATAATTTTCTAATAATTCTTGTTTCTTAGCAATTTTAACATTTTGGTTTTGCTGATTTTGCTATGAATTACTATGGATTTTGCTGATTTTTTTTATTTTTTTATTTTTTTATTTTTATGGATTTCGATGAATTTTCTATTGATTTTGTTGTATGATTATGCTACGGAAATCGCTGATTTAGCAGTGTTTTAAATCTGCAATTATATATTCAAATATTTTCTAGAATTCCTACTTTAAATTCATATGATCTTTATTTTAGGAAGATATTATTTTATATGGCTGGTTACCCGTTCAAAAGCTGAGTTGTGGATCATTAAATTGGTTTAGTATTTGGTTTTCGATCGATACTATGATTCTGATGTTTAAGTTCTAAAAAGATCGAAGAATCTGCAAATTTGTGTTGTAGATTCTTGTTTTTGTTATCTTTAAGGGGTTGAGGAGTTCAAGGACTTTGTTTGGTGATGGAAATTTTTTAGCTACTTGTCCATAATTAATTTCAAATGATGCAACTTGAACAAAAATTATAGTATATGTGATTACACAATCAAATATATTTGTCAGTATTATTATCATGTAATTTAGACAAAGGTTACAAAAAGAAAAAAATGCAACTAGGATAAGATATAAAATGCATGATGAAATGAATATAACATGTGAAAAGCAGAACAAACAGGGTACTTGCAAAGATAAATAATGCTAGAAGAATATAATTAATTGTCATTTTTTGAGTAAATGTTGTTGCCATTGTAAGTTGTGAATAGTTCTAATTTTCAATCTTAAAAACATTGTATAAATTCACTATATAAAATAACGCGAGTTGTGAGTTTATCATGTAGCTAGCTACTATAAAACTTACTTTTCGCAATTGCACTTGTTTTAGAATTTCCTGAAGGACTTGTTCTTGATATTCAACCTCGCATAATGTGGTAATCTCAGAAGGATCGTCTTCGAATATCCTAAAATGATAGCAAGAAACAGTGATGAACATGTTTGCAGAATCTGATTTTGGTTTTTAATGATAAGTGATAAAGGAATGAAACCTTAGTCGATTCTCCATCTCTTTCAAATGAGATTTGCAAATAAAAATTTCTCTTTGAATCTCTTGAATTTCACATAGAATTAATTATGAGTTCAACACATTTATAATATCATTTGGAGTGTTATGGAACCAAATCATTTGAAGTGTTATAATTTTGTTTATGAAACATTAATAGTAGACTATGATTCAAATCTTATGGTAAATATTAATTAATCAAACTAGAAAAGTGTTATGGAACATACCTAAGAGCTTTGCAAATTTGTTGAGTTTCGATTTTCAACTTACTAGGTGCTTTTCCTTAATATAAGAAAATGAAAATCATCAAGCTTTTCCTTATAAAAGGAAATGAAATTTATAAAGATTTTCTAAATTAAATAAAGAAAGAGAATGTACAATTTTTTCATGCTTAAAGTAAAAGAAATAATTTTAAATG
>JBBPBR010000001.1:40827440-40903072 GCA_037974775.1 Cicer pinnatifidum | reverse complement strand
TGAAAAGAATTTACAAAATTTTATTATTTTTTTAAGGAAAACTATTCACTGTCCTCCCCTTTTTATAGAACTCAATAAGATTATTATCTAACTCTTATTTTCTTATGTTTTATAGTAGATGTAAGGAAGTAAGACTAGAGTCAGAATCAAATGTTAGAAAGTAGTATGGGAAGTAATTTTGGTCCTTCAAAATTCATAGTTACAATTTATTTTATTGATTGTACACAAATGGTGATGGTGTTACAATTTTAATACTAACTATGGTTAACTTTATGAAGTTCTAAATATTCCAAGTTTTAAAACTTGAGAACCAATAGATTTATTTTAAATCACAATTCAAAACTCCTTCGTTGCGACATTTAATTTCACTTCACGGTGGTGTTAAAATACAAAAGCAACAATAGTTTTACGAGAGAGTGCAACAATTTTTTAAATATTTTTTTAGCTATGCATCATATATGAATGATATATTAAGTTCAATAGACTCATTAGTGAATTTCTATTAATACTCACTAATTTACTAGTGCTTTATATATACAACTCACATTCATATAATAAAAAATATATAATAAGAAAGAATTATTATTAACTCTCTATTCTTATATTTTATCTGATTATCTCATATTCAGCATGAAGGTCTTACAACAATAAATCTAGCGTAATCAGTTCTCAAATTGAAGAGAAATGTGTCTAGTTTCTAAATAAACAAGACTGTTGGATTTTGAGTTTCAAAAACTATTTAAAAATCACAATTTATGTTACCGAAGATATTATATGACGATTAATTATCATTAAACTGTTTTATCTCTTCAACGTGTTCTCTTTTAAGTTTTGCAATTTCTTCATTTCATCTCTTTTAATACTACATGACACTCTCTACAGAGCAACACATTTGAATTTTGACAGTTGTTCTGGGTTTGTACAAGATCGTTTCAAGCTAAGCAATTACTATGAAAAGCACTATGAAGAGTACACTTTGTCGCGACAATATGATCAACGATTGGAAAATCAGAAACAAATTGCTGACAGTTTGAAATAAAAAACTAAAAAAACTAAAAAAACAGGAGACAATACTTGAAGTCAAAATATTTTTAGTTGACAGTCATCTCTCTTGTATTATTGATCTAAAAAGTTATATTCTCTTTGAGAAAGAGTTAAACTAGTAAATGTAACACTCCATATATTTTTTTTATTCATTACATTATTTAAAAATACTCATTTTCTTTTTTAAAATTACGCAAAAGTTTTATTTGTAACGTAAAAATGTTTAGCCTACTAATTTCTAATACTTTTTAAAAGTCGGCTATGAAGATATAAAACCTAGAAATGCCGCTGCATATTTGTTATTGCAAAATAGTCTTAAAAATTAATTTTCATCCAGCATTCACTGCACATCACAATAACTATTTTTGAATCTCTTCCTAGTCATTAATACCTAAATGTTGTTGTAAGAGTCAACTATTTCCCTCCATCATCTACATCAAACCAATACTTTCCATATGAAAAAAGGACACAAATAAATAAGTGTAAAAACTTCCTAATTTAAAAGAATAAAACGTAAACACTAAAATTGTATAACAAAAACGTATGTGCTTGTGTGTGATTCTAAAAATTATATGATACAGATATAATATCTACCACTAAGACAACTTTTACACAGAAAAATCATCCATAACATTGGGGAATAAGTCTACCAAAAAAGCAACTTCTACAAAGATGCATATGCCAAACATGATGATATATTATCAAAATCAAATATTCTGACACAACCTACTAAGGTCATGTCATATTCTTCAAAAATCAGTTACACAAATTCATTACTTGATTAAAAAATCACTAATGTCATACATCACATGAGAATCATATTCATAAATAGTTATCATAAAAATCAAAGCTTCCACCACACATATCATGAAAATCGTATCTTCATAAACAGATAATAATAAAAATCAAAACTTTAATCTCATACATATCATACACAAACTTTCATCACATACCGCCTAAAAATTAAAACCTTCTCACATATATCATAAAAATTCAAACTTCAATACATATAACATAAAAAATTCGAACTTTACTTCATATACATCATAAAAATTAAAACTTCAACATATACAACAATAAAACTTAACTTCCACCATAGAAATCATATACTACATGTCACACTCACTAAAAATTAGCATTTGACTGCTTTAATCTATTAGTCTACGTTAATTTCTTTTAAAAGGATAAACAATCACAATTATATATTTTATACCTACTAACTAACAACCTAACTATGATTTGTATAGGAAAGGCCCTTAAGGCCGCTTTTCATCCTAACACAAAACTCTAAGTCCCACAATTTTTTTTTGAAAGAGAGAAGAGTTCCAAGCTTTCAATGTAAACCCTAGAGTTAGAGATGGAAGAGCACCAAGTTGAAAACAAAAAGAAAGTGATGAAGATGACCTCACCTTTTTGTTACTCGAAAAAGAGGATGAAAAGATGTTAGTAATACTCTTGTAGAATTAGAACTATTTGATGAACAAGAAGATAGTTGGGGTGTGAAATTGATGGTGGCTAGGATTCATATATTCTTTTATGTTTATTGAATTTTGTCTATAAAAGGTTTCTGATTAGGGATTTGTTTTTTCTGCTTATTGTTATTGAGTGTAGGAAATTTGTAGACTTAGAAAAAATTTAAGTAGAGATATGTGAGTAGGACGGTATAGGTGTTCAAGACGAATAGAAAGAAAAAAAAAAATTTGTTAATCCTAATCATTAAATATGATTGGAAATCAAGGGAATTAAATTCCTACATAAGTGTGTAGAGAAAGCTTATTTTTCTAGTCACAAATGAGGTGTAAAGGAGAGAGAGATGGTATGAGGTAGAAGCTAAAGCGTGTTCGTGTCCCTTTTTCTGTACTAAGGTGGACGAATAAAAAATATCTTCACACCAAAGCTACAAACCACTAACCCAATCTCTTCCTAGCACTAAAGATAAAACAAAAACCCATCTACTTTTTTATAAGTTTTTCAATTGATTAAATAGTTCTACTTACAGCATTACAAACTACAATAAATCATCGATTATTTAAATAGAAGTTTTAGACAATGTTAGTAGATTCTTTTATATATTTATTTTACCTTGTAACTATGAACACTACGCCAAAAATGACATTTTATAGCGCGCCTATTATAGCGCTTATTAAATATAAGCGTTGTTGTATGATATTTTAAAAATAACGGATGATACAACAACGCTTTTTTGACAAGCGTTGTAAAAAAAGCGTTGTAAAAGACTTGCGCTTTCACATAATTAAAGGACCTATTAGAGCACTTTTTGGAAAAGAGCTGTAAAAGGCTTTAAAAAAAATAAGAAGGTCTTTTACAGCGCTTTTTTGACAAGCGCTGTAAAAAAAGTGCTGTAAAAGATTTGCGCTTTCACATAATTAAAGGACCTATTAGAGCGCTTTTTGAAAAAGCGCTGTAAAAGGCTTTAAAAAAAAATAAGAAGGTCTTTTACAACAGTTTTTTGACAAGCGCTGTAAAAAAAGTGCTGTAAAAGACTTGCGATTTCACATAATTAAAGGACCTATTAGAGCGCTTTTTGGAAAAGCGCTGTAAAAGGCTTTTTAAAAAAAAATAAGAAGGTCTTTTACAACGCTTTTTTGACAAACGCTGTAAAAAAAGCGCTGTAAAAGACTTGTGCTTTCACATAATTAAAGGACCTATTAGAGCGGTTTTTGGAAAAGCGCTGTAAAAGGCTTTTAAAAAAAAATAAGAAGGTCTTTTACAGTGCTTTTTTGACAAGCGCTGTAAAAACAGCGCTGTAAAAGACTTGCGCTTTCACATAATTAAAGGACCTATTAGAGCGCATTTTGGAAAAGCGCTGTAAAATGCTTTTAAAAAAAATAAGAAGGTCTTTTACAACGCTTTTTTTGACAAACGCTGTAAAAAAAAGCGCTGTAAAAGAATTGCGCTTTCACATAATTAAAGGACCTATTAGAGCGCTTTTTGGAAAAGCGCTGTAAAAGGCTTTTAAAAAAAAATAAGAAGGTCTTTTACAACGCTTTTTTGACAAGCGCTGTAAAAACAGCGCTGTAAAAGACTTGCGCTTTCACATAATTAAAGGACCTATTAGAGCGTTTTTTGGAAAAGCGCTTTAAAAAAAGCGCTGTAAAAGAATTGCGCTTTCACATAATTAAATGACCTATTAGAGCACTTTTTGGAAAAGTGCTGTAAAAGGCTTTTAAAAAAGCGCTGTAAAAAAAGTGCTGTAAAAAAAGCGCTGTAAAAAGCACTGTAATAGAATTTTATATATAATAGTAAATCGATTCAATTTCCTCTTTATTACATAAACTTCACTACGTTTCAGTGTCCTTCTCCTCTTCATTATCCTTCTCATTGCGAACCCTACTGTTCCTACGAACAATATTGTTAGCCATCGCCATTGCAAATCATCTCCATATTTGTTACTATCCATACGAACATTATTACGTACTCTTCTCATTGCGAATCGTACTCTGTTCTACGAACCGTTCGTATTTTTGCGCATTCTTGCCGTTCCTTCTTAAGCGAAACCGTAACTCTATGAACCCTTCATATTTCTTCGCACTCTTCAGGTATTGTATTCATTTATTCATTTATTTCTTACATATATATATATATATATATATATATATATATATATATATAATGTGTTTGTTAATGCTAATAATTACATTTATTTGATAGTGTTTTACAAGTTTTCCGAGCTCAAATGGGTGCTACAGTGTCAAAGCAAAAATCAAATAAATCACATGGATTCCAATAAAGGTTTGAAATATATGCCTTTAAAATTTCATTAACAATCAATGAACAAATATTTATTGACTTATATGTTTTATTTTATAGTGCTCTCGTCAAACTAACAACATGGACTGCAGATACTGTATATTGTGATTTATGAAGGAGATTGTTGATATAATCCCAGAAAGAAATCTAATTAAAATAAAGGAGCTATTACAACGCTTTTTTTAAAAAACGCTATGAAAACTAATACAACAAGCAACACGTTTTTAGAAAAGATTTACAGCGCTTTTTATTTATTTTAAAGAGCGCTGTTGTATCTTTTTACAGCGCTTAATTTTTTTGAAAAATCGCTGTAAATGGCTTAAAAAAAGCGCTGTAAAATGTCATTTTTGGCGTAGTGGAATATTATAATTTAGCCCAATATTGTTTCTCAAGGTTTGACGTGTTAGACATATGTTCGTTTTTGATGTTATTGACAAACATACAGCCTGAAATAAATCTAACATTGTAAACTGAGAAAAATTTCAGGAACAACAAATTCAATCCTACATATTCGAGATAATTGCTTGGAACTCAAGAAATCAACAAAAGATTGAAGATCCATGAGCAAATCGATTAGTAAAATCGATTTTGCAACAGGGTTGAACATGTTTATGAAGTCTGGGGTTAACCAATCGATTGGCACAATCAATTTGCACATCTTTAAAAAAATCAAACAGGCTATCAATCGATTAGATCAATCGATTGGTACACTTATTAGAAAATAAATTGTGCAAGTCAGAGAGCCAGTTTGCCACAAATCGATTAGGCAAATCGATTGATTAAATCACCAAGACTGAACTGATTGTTTACATCGATTAGACAATTCGATTGACATACTTACTGAAATTAAAATGTGCAAGTCAGTGGCACGTTTTGTTGGCAATCGATTTGGCAAATCGATTAAACCAATCACATCTTTATTGTTGCTTTGTCTACATCGATTGACACAATAGATTGTAAATGTCCCAGAGCCAAACCAATGTTTACTAAATCGATTAGGCCAATCGATTCACTAAAACAAGTTTCAAAATAACTTTGGTCTGGAACATACACAATCGATTAACACAATCGACTTATGTATATCTGTTGTTACAAATGTTGGCATCAATCGACTTGGTAAATCGATTGAATAAACCAACTGATGAAAAGTGCTTCAGACTTAAAGTCCACAATCGATTGGTACAAAAAGTTTTAGAAACAGAGATGACTGAATGATTGAATCGATTAAGTACATCGATTGTTTTGATCTCTTTGTTTGAACAAAATACATCAAGTCGATTATGCAAATCGATTCAATTATATACTGTCATCAAAGTCTGAAGAACTCCTTAAAATAATCGATTGGGTAAATCGATTAGAATGTACAGTTTCAAGATTCAAGAAAAACAAGATTCGCGAAATCGATTGAGGCAATCGATTAGCCAGCTTTATGACTTTAATGAATCGATTGGGTCAAGCGATTCATATGTTGTTTTTCTTGAAACTATATAAACTGTTTTCATTCACTTCTTCTCATAACACACAATAACACAACTAGATAGATACATAGAATCATAACAATAACCACTAATTCTTTCTCAACTGATATTACTTTGAATATCCTTTTTCAGCCATGAACCATATACACTTTGTGATCAATAAGGATGGAAAAAGACTGAATTGAGAAAGATTGCTTTGAGAAGAAGAAAGATCAAGAACTTTGTAATATTGATATGTTTCAATTTCTGTAAACCATTGTCTGTAACCAAATTACTTTGAGAAAATCCAGTTGCTACTGGTGGTGTTCTTCGAGGTTGAAGGTAGTCAACAAGAAGACGCTTGACTGAATTCTTGGTCAAGTTTATGGGACTTAAACTTGGGAATTCAGGGAGGGAAAGATAGAACGAGTAGAATAGTTTAAGATTGGTGCGAGGCACTGTGTAAAATCTGTAAACTGATTCTAAGAAGTTCTATAAGAAAGGCTAAGATCCCTTTGGATCTTGGGACTGGATGTAAGTCGTCAAGGGACGGCTGAACTAGTATAAATATCCGTGTACACTTTTCTTTCCCTTATCTCGTTTAAATTTCTGCAATTATTACGAGAACAGTTTTCTGTCCGTGGAGAACCAAGGCATTGCCTTTTCCTTACGCAACAGTTTTTTTTAAACAACAACGCTTTTTAAAAACCGTACTATTAGCTACCTCTAACAGAACAGTTTTTCAAATTGACAACGACAACAGTTTTATGATGTTGCCAAATGAAAACCGTTCTTGTAGGTTCCTTTTTCAATTAAGTTACAACATAATATAGTTCAGTCTTACTTAATTATTATTAGGAGCATATGTTGATGTAGAAGAACGTAGAGTACTGTTAGCATCAGTTGGAGTTGATAAAAAGTTGCTAAAGCATCTATATTCAATCCTACAGTGTTTGAGTTCAACATTATCTTAAGAATAAGCTGAAATTTTCCTTCCATCGCTTCCATTTCCTTACGTTGTTTCTCCTCTATCTCTTGTATCTTATCATTATACTGTTTTATCTCCTCAACGTGTTCTCTTTTAAGTTTTGCAATTTCTTCATTTCATCTCTTTTAATACTACATGACACTCTCTACAGAGCAACACATTTGAATTTTGACAGTTGTTCTGAGTTTGTAGAAGATCGTTTCAAGCTAAGCAATTACTATGAAAAGCACTATGAAGAGTACACTTTGTCGCGACAATATGATCAACGATTGGAAAATCAGAAACAAATTGCTGACAGTTTGAAATAAAAAAGAAAAAAAACTAAAAAAACAGGAGACAATACTTGAAGTCAAAATATTTTTAGTTGACAGTAATCTCTCTTGTATTATTGATCTAAAAAGTTATATTCTCTTTGAGAAAGAGTTAAATTAGTAAATGTAACACTCCATATATTTTTTTATTCATTACATTATTTAAAAATACTCATTTTTTTTTAAATTACGCAAAAGTTTTATTTGTAAAGTAAAAATGTCTAGCCTACTAATTTCTAATACTTTTTAAAAGTCGGCTATGAAGATATAAAACCTAGAAATGCCGCTGCATATTTGTTATTGCAAAATAGTCTTAAAAATTAATTTTCATCCAGCATTCACTGCACATCACAATAACTATTTTTGAATCTTTTCATAGTCATTAGTACCTAAATGTTGTTGTAAGAGTCAACTATTTCCCTCCATCATCTACATCAAACCAATACTTTCCATATGGAAAAATGACACAAATAAATAAGTGTAAAAACTTCCTAATATAAAAGAATAAAACGTAAACACTAAAATTGTATAACAAAAACGTATGTGCTTGTATGTGATTCTAAAAATTATATGATACATATATAATACCTACCACTAAGACAACTTGTACATAGAAAAATCATCCATAACATTGGGGAATAAGTCTACCACAAAAGCAACTTCCACAAAGATGCATATGTCAGACATAATGATATATTATCAAAATCAAATGTTCTGACACAACCTACTAAGGTCATGTCATATTCTTCAAAAATCAGTTACACAAATTCATTACTTGATTAAAAAATCACTAATGTCTTACATCACATGAGAACCATATTCATAAATAGTTATCATAAAAATCAAAGCTTCCACCACACATATCATGAAAATCGTATCTTCATAAACATGTAATAATAAAAATCAAAACTTTTATCTCATACATATCATACACAAACTTTCATCACATACCGCCTAAAAATTAAAACCTTCTCACATATATCATAAAAATTCAAACTTCAATACATATAACATAAAAAATTCGAACTTTACTTCATATACATCATAAAAATTAAAACTTCAACATATACAACAATAAAACTTAACTTCCACCATAGAAATCATATACTACATATCACACTCACTAAAAATTAGCATTTGACTGCTTTATTCTATTAGTCTACGTTAATTTCTTTTAAAAGGATAAACAATCACAATTATATATTTTATACCTACTAACTAACAACCTAACTATGATTTGTATGGGAAAGTCTAAGTCCCACAATTTTTTTTGAAAGAGAGAAGAGTTCCAAGCTTTCAATGTGAACCCTAGAGTTAGAGATGGAAGAGCACCAAGTTGAAAACAAAAAGAAAGTGATGAAGATGACCTCACCTTTTTGTTACTCGAAACAGAGGATGAAAAGATGTTAGTAATACTCTTGTAGAATTAGAACTATTTGATGAACAAGACGATAGTTGGGGTGTGAAATTGATGGTGGCTAGGATTCATATATTATTTTATGTTTATTGAATTTTGTTTATATAAGGTTTCTGATTAGGGATTCCTTCCTGAATTATTTGGTAAGTGCTTTCAAGACATACTCTTTTTCCTCAATGATAAATATATGAGATCTTCATGATTCTCAAGCGTGTTCGTGTCCCTTTTTCTGTACTAAGGTGGACGAATAAAAAATATCTTCACACCAAAGCTACAAACCACTAACCCAATCTCTTCCTAGCACTAAAGATAAAACAAAAACCCATCTACTTTTTTTATAAGTTTTCCAATTGATTAAATAGTTCTACTTACAACTTTACAAACTACAATAAATCATCGATTATTTAAATAGAAGTTTTAGACAATGTTAGTAGTGAGTCATTTATATATTTATTTTACCTTGTAACTATGAACATTATAATTTAGCCCAATATTGTTTCTCAAGGTTTGACGTTACTAAGGTAAGGTGACTTCAAAGAGCTTGATTATAGTAAACTAGAAGTTTGAGAGAAGTTATTTAAGAGTTTTTCCGTAATAAGCTAAAAGCTTGAGTTAGTTTATGTTTCAAGAGCTTGACTACACTAAGCTAGCACTTTGAGAAAAATATTTTTAGTGAAAAATCCTCCAAGTTGAAAACACTAGATGTAACTACCACTTGAATAGTGAACCTGTAGCACCTCAAGTTTTATAAAGATATTTCTTAATGAAATAAGATTTTAGATAATTAATTTAGTGTTAAAATCATTTTAGAATATATGTTGATTAATTTTATGATTAATTTTCTTTATATGTATGTTTTCTATGATGTGTTAATTTTGTACATATTTGACTAAATGAGTAATA
Source organism: Cicer pinnatifidum (assembly GCA_037974775.1). Classification (NCBI taxonomy): domain Eukaryota; kingdom Viridiplantae; phylum Streptophyta; class Magnoliopsida; order Fabales; family Fabaceae; genus Cicer; species Cicer pinnatifidum. Next base: position 40,893,181 of record JBBPBR010000001.1, on the reverse strand, counting down.
TAAATAACAAATGCTATAGTTTATTATTTTATATATTTTTATAAAAATAATAGTATTATAGTGTAAATATTTTAGAGAATAATATTTTACTTGTATATGTGAGTTGGTAATTAATGTTATATTTTCTTGTATGTTTGACTAATGTTAAGTTTGCACATAATTATATTTAATTATTTTGAAATATATCTTATTTTAATTATTTATTTTACAAATAGTTATCTTGAGGTATTGATAATATTGATATTCATTTATTTTTTATATAGTTGCTATGGTATGATGATTTTATATATATTTATTTTGATTTAGTAATTAGTATAAATTGTTGATGTTATATTTATTTATTTAATCATTTTGACTATTTTATAAAGATGATGTACTTTATATGATCATTTTGAAAAATATAATAGTAATAATTATAATTATTATTTTGTATATGAGAGTATTGGTTAAAATTAGATTTATCTATCTTAAGAAAAAATAATATTATGTTAAAATGAGTAAAATAAATTAGATTTATGTAATTTTGAGAATGGATAGACATATGCTTCAACTGATTTCGACACAGATACATATGAGTCGGACCGAATTGACGAGATTTCAAAAGCAGTTGAAGAAGATCTTCAGGATTGTCCTAAAATGTTTGAGAGTTTGTTGAGTGATTTAGAGAAACCATTATATAATGGTTGTACTAATTTCACAAGACTGTCGGTGATATTAAAGTTGTACAACTTAAAAGCGAGTAATGGATCGTCTGATAAAAGCTTCACATAATTATTAACACTCTTAAAAGATATGTTGTCAAATGATAATGAACTTTCCACTCGAACCTACGAGGCTAAATGAATTTTGTGCTCTATTGGCATGAGTTACGAAAGGAATCATTCATGTCCTAACGATGGCTTTTAATTTAGAAACGAATATGAATTACTAAAGGCGTGTCTGAAATGCAATGTCTCTCGATATAAGAAGAAAGAATCTACTCTAGCAAAAGTCGTGTGGTATTTTCCTATAATACCAAGATTTAGGCGTATGTATCACATTGAAGAAGATTCAAAACACTTGACATGGCATGCAGGTGAAAGAATTAGAGATGGAAAGTTTCGACACCCTGCAAATTCTCCACAATAGGCCAAACTTGATCACGAGTATCCTAAATTCGGGATAGAATCATGAAATTTATGACTTGCACTTTCTATAGATGGAATGAATCCACGTGGTCTTCAAAGCAACTCACGCAACACGTGGCATGTGATTTTGTTGGTTTATAACCTACCTTCATGGTTATGTATGAAGCGTAAGTTTATGATGTTGTCTCTGTTAATTTCTGGACCCAAACAATCGGGGAATGATATCGATGTATACTTGACTCCTTTAATTGAAGATTTAAAAAATATGTGGGAGACAGGTTTAGAAGTTTATGATGGGTATTAGAAAGAATGTTTCAATTTGAGGGCTATGTTGTTCGACACAATTAATGATTTTCCAGCATATGGTAATTTATCAGGATATAGCATTAAAGGTCAATGTGCATGTCCTATATGTGAAGAGAGTACAAATTGGATGCGGTTGAAACATAGTAAGAAGAATGTATTTCTTGGACATTATAGATTTTTACCTTATAGTCATCAGTATCGTGGGTGGAAAAATGCATTCAATGGAAAATCAGAGAAAGATAAAGCTCCTTTAGAACCGACTGGATATCAAATACTTGAAAAAGTACAAGGTTTGACCAATAAATTTGGCAAACCTTTTGCGAGAGAGCTAGTCAAAACTAGGTAGAAGAAAAAGTCAATTTTCTTTGAATTGCCATATTGGAAGTCATTGTATATAAGACATTTCCTCGACACTAGTAGAATTTTGCCTTTTTAAGTCAGTTAAAATGTACATTTTAAGTCGGTTTTGTGTCCGAGTTAACAGCAAACGACTTAAAAAATATGGTATTTTTTAACTCGTTTTATGAACCGACTTAACAAAGTTTCATCATATTATGTCGATTCAGCTTAACCGACTTAAACATCGTAAATTCAGTATAATACATCATCTTTTTAAGTCGGATATTTTCACCAACTGACTTAATAGATACAATTAAAATAATTTTTTATTTTATTTTTGTATATAAATTTCTCATTTTGTTTTCATGCTACTAATTCATGCAATATTTCGTATTAAATTTCAAATAAGAGTTTTGCACTTACAATCACAATTTTATATAACCATCTAATAATCAAAATATACAATATCACAATATCTCATATTTATACAAAAAAAAATAAATAGTACAAATAAAATGTATCCCATTTCCGACTAATTAAATATCCATTAACAAAATTACAAAGCCACATTATATCAATATTCAATAGACATATATTAGTATCTTCATTTTCTTCAATTAATTTCAAAATAAAATCCACACGATGTTTTTGAACTTATTCACTTTGATCCGGGCTCGAGATATCTGGAAGAAAAAAAAACACACAAGTTATCCATACTTGTACGTATTTATCTCATTTGTTACAAATAACTACTAATGTAAAATAAAAAATAGTTAGAAAAAAAATGAATTTGACATATATTTTTTTTTCCTTGAAATAATACGATATTATCTAAATGCACGTATACTGATAATTTTATCAACGTCACAAAAATTATATATCAACAATATAATTATAAAAAATTATTCATATAAATTTATTATTCAGAACAACCATACCTGAAAGGTGGTGATGAAACGCGTTGAGAAGGTGACAATGAAATTGGCGTGAAGAAGTGGACGTCAACCAACCATGGAGTTGGGCGATGGATGTGGAATGGGGCGGGGAAACCGAGAGAGCTGCTTTCGCCTAAATTGGGCGATGGATGTGGATTGAATTAATGCAAGGATATAAAAGATTTATAATACAACAGTTAATAAGCTAAAACGTTGCATGTAGTTAACTGGAAGATAAAACACTAAGTGATTCTTTACCTTCCCTTTAAATCATATACACGGTATTTGGCTTAAATCGGTTATTAATATAACCGCATTAAACAAGTTTGAAATATTTACAAAATTGCCACCGCCTCATTTTATTAAGTCGTTTCTAAATAACCGATTTAGCCACAATGTCTATGTTAAGTCGATTCTCAATATAACCGTGTTAACCATGTTTCACATATTTACAAAATTGCCAACGCCTCAAATTATTAACTCGTTTATACGCTAAACCGATTTAAATATACCTCCGCCTCATTTGTTAAGTCTGGTGGCTGACAAACGACTTAAATCTACCGTATTAAAAGTCCAATTTTGTACTAGTGCGATGTGATGCATATTGAAAAAAATGTATTTGATAGTGTTATTGGTACATTACTCAATGTTCCAGGAAAGTCCAAAAATAGCATCAATGCAAGATTGGACTTGATCGATATGAGAATAAAAAATGAATTGGGTGCCTTAAAGAAAGGAAAAAATTGTTTTGTGTAAATTTCTACACGAAGTTAAAGTTCCAGAAGGATCCTCTTCAAACATTAAAAAGGTATACGTTCCATTTTACCAATATATAGTACCATGATTGGTAAAATAGACCTCAAGTTAAAAGGTTTGAAGACCTATGATTGTCATATTCTAATGGAGCATTTGCTACCAATAGGTATATGTTCCATTTTACTTGAAAAAGTTCAATGAGCCATAACTAGATTATCTTTCTTCAGGGAAATTTGTAGTAAAGTGATCGGTCCTCACAAATTACTGATATTGCAGAGGGAAATTATTGTTACTTTGTGTGAGCTTGTAATGTATTTCCCACCCTCGTTTTTTGATACAATGGTTCACCTTACTGTTCATCTTGTTAAGGAGACCCAACTTTGTGGGCCAGCTTATATGAGATGAATGTATCCGATAGAACGATATATGAAAATATTAAAAGGGTACGTAAAAAGTAGAAGTCGAACAGAAGGTTGTATTGCTGAACGGTGCATTGTCGAAGAAACTGCTAAATTTTGTACTGAATATGTGTCCAATGTTGAATACATAGGGCTTCCCATGTCTCATCATTCGGGAAGAATATCAGGAGAAGGGATAATTGGAAAGAGACTAATGACTATATTAAGGACATAATGAGAGCAGACACAATTGTATGTTCTGCACAATGATGATGAGGTTCAACCGAATGTTACAATATATATGGATCAGTTATCTAGTTTGAACATGAATAAGAATCAAAATTGGATAAATCGATAGCACAATCGAAGTTTTATAACATGGTTAAATAATCACATAAAGTCAAAGTTTGATATAAACCCCGAATCACTTTCATAGAGATTGAGGTAGCTAGCAAATGGTCCGAGTTTACATGTCTTTTCTTACACCGGTTATGTAATTAATGGCTACACATTTTATACCAAAGAACAAGATGATCAAACCACTATGCAAAATAGTAGAGTCACTCTCGTAGCTGAAGCGATGCATGTCTAAAGTGCAAAAGACAAAAACCCAATATATGAAAATATATCATATTTTGGGGTTATTGAGCGCATATGGAAGTTAGACTACACAATGTTTGGTGTTCCCATATTTGGTTGCAAATAGGTCGATAATAATAATGGCGTTCGGATTGATGAGTCAGAGTTCTTGCTTGTCGATTTTAATAGGGTGGGATACAAAGATGAGCCTTTTATTTTAGTGTCGGAAGTTCAACAAGTGTTTTATGTCACTGATCCTGCTGATGATAAATGATTCGTTGTCCTATCGACCAATAAAATAAGTGATGATAACAATAATGATGAAGATGTTGGTAATGATCTTTTATTTGCAACATCACAACCACATGAAATTGATTCTACTAATGATGGTTTATATCTTAGAGATGATCATGATGAGAGAATTTGGAATAATCCATTGTTTCGTATTATTAATGGACAAACAAATGTGAATCCCACCATGAAAAGAAGAAGAGCATCTTAATGTGTTTAATTGTTTTATATAAGCCATGTAATCTGAACTGAGTTCGTGTAATTTATTTGTTTGATCTGCCAGAATTGAGCATTTTAGTATTTAGCTTGAATTGTATTTGGTTTTCTGCTTATATTTAGCTTGATCTTAGTGTTTTATACTAAGTTCATGTAATTTAAGTGTACGTTTGACCTCCATAACCGATTTTCAACTTATTTGAAAAAGCTTTATTTGAGTACTGGGAATTTATCTTGAACTGATCATCCTAATATGAGCTAATCATGTAATTTAGCATTGATATATATAGGTATTTAACTAATTATTTGGTAAAAATCCAAATAATCGTATTTTACTTAAACTGAACTGAATATAAACTTGTAATTTTACAGCGCTTTTATCCATAAGCGCTATAAAAGCCTTTAAGAAAAATAAGGAGGTCACAAAGCCTTGTTTTATACCAAGTTAAAAGGGTCTTTTACAACGCTTGTTGCCAAAGCACTGTGAAAGGCTTTTGAAAATAAAATAAAGAGGTCTTCTTTTACAACGCTTTTCCAACAAGCGCTGGATAAGGCTTTTAAAAAAACAACCCTATTACATAAGAGAACAAAGAGGCCTTTTAAAGCGCTTGTTGTTAAAGCGCTATAAAAGGCTTTTAAAAATAAAATAAGGGGGTCTATTACAACGCTTTTCCAACAAACACTGTAAAAGTCTTTTAAAAATGCAGCCCTGTTACATAAGAAAACATAGAGGTCTTTTAATGTGCTTATTGCTAAAGTGCTGTAAAAGGCTTTTAAAAATAAAATAACGAGGTCTTTTACTGCGCTTTTGGACAAACACTGTAAAAGGCTTTTAAAAAAGCGCTATAATAGACTTTTAAAAAATAAAATAAGGAGGTCTTTTACAACGCTCTTCGGAAAAAGTGTTGTTATAGGGTTTTATATATAATAGAAAATCGCTTCAGTTTCCTCTTCATTACGTAAACTTCACTATGCTAGTGTTCTCCTACTTTCATTGTTCTTCACATTGCGAACCCTATCATCTGTGTTATTATACCATTTCAAACCATATTGCCACTATCATCTCCATTGCTTACCATCTCCATTTGTGTTATTATCTCTACGAACCATCGCTTCTCATTGAAATACGTAATCCTCATTACGTATTTCTGTGAACCATACTATGTTTGTTCGTATTTATGCGCGTTCTCGGTGTTCCTTCTCCTACGAATCCTACGTATTTCTTCTCACTATTCAGGTACTGCATTTATTAGTTTTTTGTTGTCACTAAAATGCATGTTGAACTTATATTGCTACGTACTTAGACTACTGCATGTTGAACTTGCTGCAGTTATACTAAAGTGCATGTTGAACTTGTTGTAGATAAATGGATTCTAACAAAGCTTTGGATTGTCAAAATGAGGAAGTTGACAATACTAAGACTTATGAAAATGAGGTTAAATATGGTGCAACTATTATGAAAAATGGCATAAAAGTAAGAAGTAATGGCATAAAATTTGAGATATACTTTACTTTGTTTGCTGTTTATTTCTTTTTATCTTTTTTGAAAGCATGTACTTACTATATGAGTTTATTAGGTGAGATGGAATGAAAATGACCAGCCAATTGAGCCGAACAGTTCCATGTTGGTATGTGTAACACCCCGTTTTTCAAAGCGAGGTTGTATTTTTTTTTTCAAAAGAAATTAAAATAAAACAAAGAAATAAATAAGGAAATACCTTTGGATAAATATTTAAGTCATATTAAAATTTACAAACAGCAGAAACGTTTCTCGAAATATAAATCCAAAGCTTTTACACATCAAGAAGCGGTACATGGAATCCATCTACAATAACTTGTCATGATGACAATATTAGTACATGTACATTCTTCCAATTTAAAATAAAAACCACCCAGAAGAAAGACATCTGTTCCCTCTATGTCAACCTAATCTGATCATTCTACCAAAAAAACTATACACTCTGAGTGATCTCCACGCGCCCCGTAAGATCCTCCTAACATAGCTCCAGTCAAGCATTCCCATCCGTAGGGTACGAACCGGTAGGATCGTCCTGGCTCTCATCTGAGGGCAAAGCCCAGATTTCCACAATAGTTGTAAAGGGTCACCAACCGAAATTAACAGTTAACACATAACATTTAAGTTTTTAAATGCACAAATAACCCTTTCCACTAAGCATGCACCTTAAAAGGATTTTCCATATGCTAAAAGTTCATGTCATACTTGCCAAATAAAAATGAAATCAAAATAAAGTTCTTGATCCATCAAGTAATAAATAATTGGCCTAAACATTGATAAATCCATTAAACAATCGATTATCTAACTCAAAATGAGATTTTCTTCTAAGCCAATCGATTGGGCAAATCGATTTCCTAAAAGTTTTTAGTGAAAACTGAACTCTGGGCTTAAATAAATCGATTGAGCAAATCGATTTAATGAAAAACTGGCCTCTGTATTGAAGCCAATCGATTTGACAAATCGATTTCGTGAAAGACTGAGCCCCTGTATTGAAGCCAATCGATTTACCAAATCGATTTCGTCAAAATGGCTAAGTTCCTAGATAGCCAAATCGATTTGGTCAATCGATTTCTTCAATACATTTTCAAAATTCAAGAAAACAGGAGACATATCAATCGATTCATTCAATCGATTTCTTAAAGGGTTTTGAAAGAACAAATTACAAAATCGATTTGACAAATCGATTTGATCAATTTAGAGAAGTCCCTGTAACTTATCCAATCGATTGGGGCAATCGATTCCCCTGCATATTCTTCCAAAAATTCATAAACTAACTCAATCACATTCATACACAACTCCAATTCTTAACACTTAACACTTATAACACAATCACTACTACATCATGGGTTTTGAAATAGTTTTGAAATCAAACATGCTTTCACACAATTCCAAACATAACACTTAGCAATTTTAACACAATTACTACAACATCATGAACTTCGAAATAGTTTTGCAATCAAACATATGCTTTCACACAATTCCATACATAACACTTAGCACTTATAACACAATACCCACACGGACAAGATGAACCAACAAATCACAATTTACTAGGGTGTAATCTCTCACGGACAAACACCTGTGCAGTCTCTCACGGACAAACACAATTTACCAGGGTGTAGTCTCTCACGGACAAACACTTGTGTAGTCTCTCACGGACAAACACAAATTACCAGGGTGTAGTCTCTCACGGACAAACACCTGTGCAGTCTCTCACGGACAAACACAATTTACCAGGGTGTAGTCTCTCACGGACAAACACCTGTGCAGTCTCTCACGGACAAACATAATTTACCAGGGTGTAGTCTCTCACGGACAAACACCTGTGCAGTCTCTCACGGACAAACACAATTTACCAAAAACGTAAATCGTAAACGTACCACCTATCACGGGTTAGTACTGTTTACCGAGGTGCCACCTGTTACGGGTCTGCACGATTTACTAAAAAAGGTAAACCATAAACGTACTGCCTATCACGGGCCCGTACCGTTTCCCAAGGTGCCACCTATCACGGGTCTGCACGGTTTACTAAAACAACGTAAATTGTAAATGTACCGCCTATCACGGGCCATAGTACTATTTACCACGGTGCCACCTATCACGGGTCAGCACGATTTACCAAAACAAACATTAAGTAAACAAGACATTAAGAGATTCCCCATTCTTAATACTTATTTAACTTAAATGATTTTCAAAACAAACATTAAGTAAACGAGACATTAAGAGATTCCCCATTCTTAATACTCATTTAACTTACACGATTTTCACATACAAACACACATTAAGTAAACAAGACATTAAGAGATTCCCCATTCTTAATACTCGTTTAACTCTAATGGTTTTCAAATCCCACACAGAACAAGCTCAAACATATTCGCAAATTTATTACACAATTCACGCCAAAACACAACAATTCATTTCTCCACAAAATCATTTTCACGACGACATTAAGTAAACACAGATATTAAGAGATTCCCCATTCTTAATACTCATTTAACTTAACAATTTTCACAACAAACATTAAGCAAACAGAAATATTAAGAGATTCCCCATTCTTAATACTCTTTTAACTTAAACGATTTTCCAAAACAAACATTAAGTAAACAAGACATTAAGAGATTCCCCATTCTTAATTCTCATTTTACTTAAACGATTTTCCCAAACAAACACACATTAAGTAAACAAGACATTAAGAGATTCCCCATTCTTAATACTCATTTAACTTAATGGTTTTCAAATTCCACACAAAACGAACTCAAGCATATTATCAAATTCAATCCACAATTCCCACCCAAAACACATCAAATCATTTCTTCACAAAATCGTTTTCACGACAACATTAAGTAAATAAGTCATTAAGAGATTCCCCATTCTTAAAACTCATTTAATTTATACCATTTTCACAAACTCACATTAAGTAAACGAGACATTAAGAGATTCCCCATTCTTAATACTCATTTAACTTAACGGTTTTCAAATTCCACCCAAAACAAACTCCAACATATTATCAAATCCAATCCACAACTCACACCAAAATACATCAGTTCATTTCTCCACAAAATCCAACATACACATATCAAATTTCATCAGTATTAATTAAGAACACGTCAAATACGACGAACACAAATTAACACAACCCACCACTCAAACACAACAAGTTTCATTTTCTCAAAATGATACATAAATGAGTTAAAATTTATTTTCCATGAAACATTACTTTAACCCTAACAAAATTCTTTTCCACACAACCACATATAAGTCCCTAAATGCAAACTAAAAGTTTGGAAGGGGCCCTTACCTTCACGTTAGCTTTAACGTGCGATTACGGTACTGCGAGTAAATCCAGTAAAATCTCCGCTCGCAACGTCGCGTCCAAAGTTGGTCCCCTAGCACCGTAGCGTGGTAGTGAGCAACTTTCCCTTCTATCTCTTCGCGAAACGAAGCATAGATCTAGATGAAACGGGAAGATTTGTGTTTGAATCCCTAATACCGTTTTCCTTTGTTTTCGAAACAACGAGGAAGTATGAAGCTGAGAAAACCTTGCTCTCTTACCCAATAATCCTTGGGTTTCTATTCTTGAAGCCGAAGAACGAAAAAGGAAGCAAAACCAATGAATGAAGAAAAAAGGAGAGGGGAGTGAGCGCGGGCAGAGGAAGAAGAAGGAGTTTTCACGTTTTCTCTCCTTTCTCTTTCTTTCCTTTCTTTTTCTTTTCTTTCTTTTTCCTTCTTCCCTTTCTATCTCCTTTCCTTCTCTTCCCAAACAAATATATACATATATATATATATATATATATATATATATATATATTTTAATTACCTTTAACAAATATCTCAAAATATCTAGATATTTGTTAAATTACCATTTCACCCATAACGTATTAAATTCTTCGTAAAAGATTCACCGCAGTTAATTCAATTTATTTATCGACGAGTAATTCTGATCGGGCATCAAAATATCTTTTTAGTCATATAAACTCCAAAATATTAATACTTTGGCTAAAAAGCCTCCGAGTTCAATACCAAAATACACTAAAATACATAAAATGCACTTTAAAATTATGGGTCTTACATTACTACCCCCCTAAAATTAGTTTCTTCCTCGAAACTATGCGTCGATAAATAACTCTGGGTGTTGTTCTCTCATCTTGCTCTCTAGTTCCCAAGTCGCATCTCTAGTAATTGGGCAATCACACTTAACAATTCTAGCGCAATCACACTTAACAATTCTAGCGCAATCAAACAATCACACTTAATAATTATAGCGCAATCACCACGACATCTTGAGTTTCGAAATAGTTTTGCAATCAAACATGCCATCACACAATTCCAAAACTTAACACTTTGCACTTATAACACACATCATGAGTTTCGAAATAGTTTTGCAATCAAACATGCTATCACACAATTCCAAAACATAACACTTAGAACTTATCACACAATCACTACAACATCGTGAGCTTCGAAATAGTTTTGCAATCAAACATGCTTTCACACAATTCCAAACATAACTCTTGGTAAAATCACACAATCACAATGACATCTCAAGTTCAAACACTCAATCATAAACTTGAATCAACACACTTACGCACAATTTCAAAACATACCGCTTAACGGTTACAACGCAATTGATAGAGTTTCAGCAAGTGTACTGAATCGTTGCAAGTAATAATAAAACGGTAGTACCGAGTGTCGAACTCAAGGATTGCGTTTTACTATTGAATTATATTGAATTACTAAAATTGAACAAAAAGTTTCCAGTTTGATTGAAATAATATTGAAAATTAAAAACTGTAATAAAACAATAATAGAATTGATCTTTTATAATGAGAAAAATGTCAGGGATGAGTTTCACTTTGAATCCAACCTTGGTGTCTAATTTGATCCTAGTTACTGAATTCCTTTGTTGAATTATTACCGAATTCTCTTTACTATTCTTGCCCTAATGTCTTAGTGACAGAACCTTTAATTCCAAAGTAACCCCTAATTCCTTAGTAGATTTAAGATTAGAATTAAGCATTACTGTATAGAAATTCTCTTTTAAACTATTGCTTTGCAACTAATTTAATTGGTTTCATGACCTGCATCTATCCCTAGACTACAAATTCATGAATTTCTCATCTCAAGCATTCGTAAAGTCCACTTCCGTTTCAAAATACAAATCGTAGAACATTTTAATGTTGATCAAGCAATAAAAAGCATTAAGCACAGAGATGAGAAAAACAATTCAATAAACTCATTCATATAACTAGAAATCAAATTAGAAAAATAAGGGTTTCATCTGGTTACACTCATCCTTAACAAATAGAGTTTAGTTACTCATGACAGATATACAAAAGATAAGGATTAAAGAAGAATTACAAGAATGATTCATGAATGATTCTTGATAAAACTGCTTCAATGGTGTTAGAAACGGCCGTCTTTGAGTTTCTATGCTAGGGCACAACTCTCCCAAGTTCCCAAGAGTCAAAAAGATCCCTAAACAGTAAAAAATTGCGTTTTTATGAATGCTGATGCGCGTCACGCGCCCCATGCGCGGTCTTTGCGCTCCGGGCGCGTATTGACAGTAACGAATGGCTGGAAATGCGCTCCTAGCGCGCAGGGCACGCTCCAGGCGCACAACATCTGCTGTCTGACGTATTTTGCATTTTTCTTATCTTTCGAGTCTGAATTTGGTCCCGGTGTCTTCATGAAAGTTGTAGATACGGATCTTAGCTTTCCTTAGAGCTTGGATTGACTCCAATTGGACATCTAGAACTCCAGATATGGCTGAAATACTCCATATAGGTCATGTTGATTTCTCACCAAAATTCCGCACTGCACTAAAACAAAGTAACAACGCAAAACTACGAAAAATCTCTTCTTAATTAAGCAAATAAGAACAAAAACATTTCATTAAAACAAATAACTAAAATCAACAAAATATATTAAATAACTCATTAAATTAACTAATGATTAAAGATAAATAAGATTAAAATCAATAAATATTATGCATGTGATGAAGAGTCATCAGCAATACCCACACAGACAAGATGAACCAACAAATCACATGGCATCACCTTGACTCGACAATCCCAACACGGACAAGATGAACCAACAAATCACATGGCATCACCTTGACTCGACAATCCAAACACAAACAAGATGAACCAACAAATCACATGGCATCACCTAGGCGCGACAATCCCAACACGGACAAGATGAACCAACAAATCACATGGCATCACCTTGACTCGACAATCCCAACACGGACAAGATGAACCAACAAATCACATGGCATCACCTTGACTCGACAATCCTAACACGGATAAGATGAACCAACAAATCACATGACATCACCTTGACTCGACAATCCCAACGCAGACAAGATGAACCAACAAATCACATGGCATCACCTTGGCGCGACAATCCCAACACGGACAAGATGAACCAACAAATCACATGACATCACCTTGGCGTGATAATCCCAACACGGACAAGATGAACCAACAAATCACATGGCATCACCTTGACTCGACAATCCCAACGCAAACAAGATGAACCAACAAATCACATGGCATCACCTTGGCGCGACAATCCCAACACGGACAAGATGAACCAACAAATCACATGACATCACCTTGACTCGACAATCCCAATGCAGACAAGATGAACTAACAAATCACATGACATCACCTTGGTGCGACAATCCCAACACGGACAAAACTCAAACATATTCACAAATTTATTCCACAGTTCATGCCAAAACACAACAATTCATTTCTCCACAAAATCATTTTCACGACGACATTAAGTAAACGCAGATATTAAGAGATTCCCCATTCTTAATACTCATTTAACTTAACGATTTTCACAATAGACATTAAGCAAACAGAAATATTAAGAGATTCCCCATTCTTAATTCTCTTTTACCTTAAACGATTTTCCAAAATAAACATTAAGTAAACAAGACATTAGGCCAAACAGAAAATACAATTCCAAGAGCAAAAATAATTGGCAGAAAATTAAATATGAGACAAACACAATTTTAACGTGGAAAACTTCCCTCAAATTGAGAGAATAAAAACCACGGGACCTAGTCCAGTAAAATCATCCATTATAATAATTAATGGGTACACCAAGAGTCTTCCTAATAACAATAGGGAATATCAATCAACAATAACAACTCTATAACAACCTTATAACAACCTTCCACTAAAGTGGGTATGCCAAAGTAACTCTCAGAGAAGATAAAACTACTCAAATTATATATTAAAGTAACAAACTTAGTGGTAGGAATAACATACTAAATTTGTAGATCAAACGGAGCAAGTTTGCTACACACCTGTTACCACCACTGGAACCAAACCCTTATTTTTCTTCTCTGGCAACCGTTCGTCTTCTGTTGTATTTCTGTATTATGTTTTTTTTGTGTGTCTCTCTTAGGGATTTCTAAATCCCTTTTTTTACCTTCAAGTGGGTCAAGCCCATTAAAACCTTTTTTTTTCTTTTTCTTTTTATTTTAATACTAATAATAATAATAGTAAAATTGGTGGGTTCCACTTGGGGAGTGAGCCCACCCAACAAATCTCCCCCTCACGACTCAAGTGGGAAGGTACTGCTCAAAACCGTCAAACACAAACCTCGCTGTTTCTTCTAGATCCAAGCTTTGTTTCGCAAAGGGATAGAAGGGAAAGTTACTCACCACTACACTACGGTGCTAGTGAGCTAACTTTGGAAGCGGTGTTGCGAGCGGAGATTTTACCGGATTTGCTCGCGGTACTATAATCGCACGTTAAAGCTAATGTGAAGGTAAGGGCTCCTTCCAAACTTTTAGTTTGCATTTAGGGACTTATCTGTGATTGTGTGGAAAAGGATTTTGTTAGGGTTAAAGTGTTGATTTGGGGAAAAATGTATCTAAGGCTTTAGGGGTAAAATCTTAGAGTTAGGTTTTGATTATATTGATGAATGCTTCATGAAAAATGAATTTACCTTATGTATGTATGATTTTGAATATATGAAATTGATTGTGTTGATTTGTGTCGTCGTATTCGACGTGTTCATGATTGTTAATTATGGAATTTGATGTGTTTTGGTGTGAATTATGAATTGAATGTGAAAGTATGTTTGAGTTTGTTTTGTGTGGAATTTGAAAACCATTAAGACAAACGAGAATTAAGAATGGGGAATCTCTTAATGTCTTGTTTACTTAATGTGTGTTTGTGAAAAATCCTTTAAGTTAACTGGGCGTTAAGAATGGGGAATCTCTTAATGTCTTGGTTACTTAATATTTGTTTTGAAAATCGTTTAAGTTAAATAAGTATTAAGAATGGGGAATCTCTTAATGACTTATTTACTTAATGTTATTTTGAAAATCTGTTAAGTTAACTGGGCGTTAAGAATGGGGAATCTCTTAATGTCTTGGTTACTTAATGTTTGTTTTGGAAAATCGTTTAAGTTAAATGAGAATTAAGAATGGGGAATCTCTTAATGTCTCGTTTACTTAATATTTGTTTTGAAAATCGTTTAAGTTAACTGGGCGTTAAGAATGAGAAATCTCTTAATGTCTTGGTTTACTTAATATTTGTTTTGAAAATCGTTTAAGTTAACTGGGCGTTAAGAATGGGGAATCTCTTAATGTCTTGGTTTACTTAATATTTGTTTTGAAAATCGTTTAAGTTAACTGGGTGTTAAGAATGGGGAATCTCTTAATGTCTCGTTTACTTAATGTTTGTCTTGAAAATCGTTTAAGTTAAATAAGAATTATGAATGGGGAATCTCTTAATGTCTTGTTTACTTATTGTTTGTTTTGAAAATCGCTTAAGTTAAATGAGTATTAAGAATGGGGAATCTCTTAATGACTCATTTTACTTAATGTTGTTTTGAAATTTGTTTAAGATTGAATAAGAATTAAGAATGGGGAATCTCTTAATGTCTTATTTACTTAATGTTTGTTTTAGTAAACCGTGTAGACCCGTGATAGGTGGCACCTTGGTAAACGGTACGGGCCCGTGATAGGCAGTACGTTTATGGTTTACTATTTTTGGTAAGTTGTGCAGACCCGTGATAGGTGGCACCTTGGTAAACGGTACGGGCCCGTGATAGGCAGTACGTTTACGACTTACGTTTCTTGGTGAATTGTGTTTGTCCGTGAGAGACTGCACAGGGGTTTGTTCGTGAGAGACTACGCCCTGGTAAATTATGTTTGTCCGTGAGAGACTGCACAGGGGTTTGTCCGTGAGAGATTACGCCCTGGTGAATTGTGTTTGTCCGTGAGAGACTGCACAGGTGTTTGTCCGTGAGAGACTACACCCTGGTAAATTGTGAATTGTTGGTTCATTTTGTCCGTGTAGTAATTGTATTATAAGTGTTAATTGTTATGTTTTGGAAATTGGTGATAACATGTTGATTGAAATACTATTTCGAAACCCATGATGTTGTAGTAATTGTATTATAAGTGTTAAGTGTTATGTTTTTGGAATTTGGTGATAACATGTTTGATTGCAATACTATTTCGAAATTCATGATGTTGTAGCGATTGCGTTATCAGTGCTGAGTGTTAAGATTTGGGATTACGTATGAATGTGATTGAGTTAGTTTATGACTTTTTGAAAGAATACACAGGGAAATCAATTTACCCAATCGATTTGATGAGTTACAGGGGCCCTGTCCTTCACGAAATCGATTTACCCAATCGATTTTGTAACATGTTTTTCAAAACCATTTAATAAATCGATTTGCCAAATCGATTGGATTCATTACAGGGGCTCTGTCTTTCACGAAATCGATTTGCCCAATTGATTGGCTTTATTACAGGGGCTCTATCTTTCACGAAATCGATTTGTCCAATCGATTGGCCAATGCAGGGGCTCAGTCCCTCTCGAAATCGATTGCCCCAATCGATTGATGCAAGTTCAGAGTTCAGTTTTCACTAAAAACTTTCAGGAAATCGATTGGCTTAGTGGAAATTCTTATTTTGAGTTGGATGATTGATTGCTCAATTGATTTATCAATGTTTTGGTCAGTTATGTATTACTTGATGGATTGAGAACTTTATTTTGATTTCATTTTTATTTGGCAAGTATTATATGAACTTTTAGCATATGGAAAACCCTTTTAAGGTGCATGCTAAGTTGGAAGGGTATTTTGTGCATTTGAAAACTTAAATGTTATGTGTTAATTGTTAATTTCGGTTGGTGACCCTTTACAACTATTGTGGAAATCTGGACTTTGCCCTCAGATGAGAGCCAGGATGATCCTACCGGTTCGTACCCTACGGATGGGAATGCTTGATTGGAGCTACGTTAGGAGGATCTCACGGGGCGCGTGGAGATCACTCAGGATGTTTAGTTGTTTTGTAAAATGATCAGACTAGGTTGACACAGAGGGAACATATGTCTTTCTTTTGGGTTGCTTTTATTTTTAAACTAGAAGACTGTACCACTTGTGTTATGTAAATATTTTGAACTCATATTTTGAGAACTTCTTCCGCTGCTTGTAAATTATAATGATTTAATTATTCATCCAAAGGTCTTACCTTATTTATTTTCTCTATTTTATTTGATTTCTTTCAAAAAATAAAATACACCATCGCTTTGAAAAACGGGGTGTTACAAACACCAACATTTTGTTTTTATTAACAACACATTGCATTTGTAGAATTATGATGTGTGAGAGAGTGAAAATATATGTTGTACTTTAATCTATTTTGAGTAGTATTATACTTTAATTTATTATAGTTGAATTAATATTTAAATAGTTATTTGGATATATCAATGAAGACAAGCTATTCATAGAGTAGACTTTGACTTCAATACATTTGTTGTTTTTGTTTGAAAATAGTGGAACACCAACATTTTGTTTTTATTAACAACACATTGAATTTGTAGAATTATGATGTGTGAGAGAGTGAATCACCAACAAAAAGAAAGAAACGGTTAAGGGAGTTGGGGGGAAAGAATATAATCTACACTCCCACAACTAAAGAAGTAAATATATGTTGTATGTAACACCCCGATTTTCAAAGCAAGGGTGTTTTTTTTTTTAAAAGAAATTAAAATAAAACAGAGAAACAAATAAGGAAATACCTTTGGATAATTACATAAATCATTATAATTTACAAGCAGCGGGAAAGTTTCTCGAAATATAAATTCAAAATATTTACATAACAAAAGTGGTACAGTCTTCCAATTTAAAAATAAAAGCAACCCAAAAGAAAGACTTCTGTTCCCTCTGTGTCAACCTAGTCTGATCATTTTACAAAACAACTAAACACCCTGAGTGATCTCCCCGCCCCCCGTGAGATCCTCCTAACGTCGCTCCAATCAAGCATTCCCATCTACATTCCCATCCGTAGGGTACGAACCGGTAGGATCATCCTGGCTCTCATCTGTGGGCAAAGCCCAGATTTCCACAATAGTTGTAAAGGGTCACCAACCGAAATTAACAGTTAACACATAACATTTAAGTTTTTAAATGCATAAAATATCCTCTCAACTAAGCATGCACCTTAAAAGGATTTTCCATATGCGAAAAGTTCATATAATGCTTGCCAAATGTAAATGAAATCAAATAAAGTTCTCAATCCATCAAGTAATATATAACTGACCAAAGCATTGATAAATCCATTGAGCAATCAATTATCTAACCCAAAATAAGATTTTCCACTGAGCCAATCGATTGAGCAAATCGATTTCCTGAAAGTTTTTAGTGAAAATTGAACTCTGGACTTGCATCAATCGATTTCGAGAAGGACTGAGCCTCTGTATTGAAGCCAATCGATTGGGCAAATCGATTTCGTGAAAGACAGAGCCCCTGTATTGAAGCCAATCGATTGGGCAAATCGATTTCGTGAAAGACAGAGCCCCTGTAATGAATCCAATCGATTTACTAAATCAATTTCTTAAGTGGTTTTGAAAAACATATTACAAAATCGATTGGGTAAATCGATTTTTGGCAAGGGAAGTCCCTGTAACTCAACAAATCGATTGGGTAAATCGATTTCCCTGTATATTCTTTCAAAAATACATAAACTAACTCAATCATAGTCAAACACCACTCAAAACCTTAACACTTAGCAATACCCATACAATCACCACGACATTATGAGTTTTGAAATCGTTTTACAATCTAACATAGTATTACACAATTCCAAAACATAACTCTTAGTAAAATCAACACAATCACAAATTTGAATCAAACACACTTTACACATAATTTCAAAACATAACACTTAGCAAAATCAACACAATCATAATTTGAATCAACCACGACTCGTGTGCCAAGCACCCTAATGCAATGCGTATATGCCAAAATGCATGGACTCGGAATTCCAAACCAAAACCCTCCTCGAAGGGCCGTAAATCATAATTGTACCGCCTATCGCATGCTAAAGTACCAATTACCGAGGTGCCACCTATCACGGGTCAGCACGATTTACTAAAAAGCGTAAATCGTAAACGTACCACCTATCACGGGTCAGTACTGTTTACGGAGGTGCCACCTATCACGGGTCAGCACGATTTACCAAAAGAAAAAGCGTAAGTCGTAAGGGTACCGCCTATTACAGGCCAAAGTACTACTTACCGAGGTGCCACCTATCACGGGTCAGCACAACTTACAAAAAAGTAAATTGTAAACGTACCACGTATCACGGGTCAGTACAGTTTACCGAGGTGCCACCTATCACGGGTCAGCACAATTTACCAAATGAAATGCATGAGCATACACCAACTCCGTTCACAACAATCGTTAAGTAAATGCAGATATTAAAAGATTCCCCATTTTTAATACTCATTTAACTTAACGATTTTCACGCCAAACATTAAGCAAACAAACATATTAAGAGATTCCCCATTCTTAATATACTTTGACTTAAAGGATTTCCACAACAAAACATTCAGTAAACAAGACATTAAGAGATTCCCCATTCTTAATGCTCATTTACTGAAACGATTTTCAAAAACAAACATTAAGTAAAGAAGACATTAAGAGATTCCCCATTCTTAATTCTCATTTAACTTAAACGATTTTTCCAAAACAAACGTTATGTAACCGAGACATTAAGAGATTCCCCATTCTTAACGCCCAATTAGCTTAAACGATTTCCAAAACAACATTAAGTAACCAAGACATTAAGAGATTCCCCATTCTTAATGCCCAGTTAACTTAAACGATTTTCACAAACACACATCAAGTAAACAAGACATTAAGAGATTCCCCATTCTTAATTCTCGTTTAAATTAATGGTTTTCAAATTCCACACAAAACAAACTCAAACATACTTTTACCTTCAATCCATAATTCACACCAAAACACATCAAATCATTTTTCCACACAAACCACACAAAACACATCTCAAAATTCTATAATTATCAATTATGAACACGTCGAATACGACGACACAAATCAACACAATCAATCTCATTTATTCAAAATCGTACATACATGAGATAGATTCATTTTCCATGAAACATTCATCAATATAACCAAAACCTAACTCTACGATTTTACCCATAAAGCCTTAGATACCCTTTCTCCCAAATCAATACTCCAACCCTAACAAAATTCGTTTTCACACAACCACATGTAAGGCCCTAAATGCAAACTAAAAGTTTGGAAGGAGCCCTTACCTTCACTTTAGCTTTTACGTTCGATTACGGTACCGCGAGTAAATCCGGTAAAATCTCTGCTCGCAACGTCGCGTCCAAAGTTGGTCCCCTAGCACCGTCGCATGGTAGTGTGCAACTTTCCCTTCTATCTCTTCGCGAAACGAAGCTTAGATTTAGATGAAACGGGGAGGTTTGTGTTTGAATCCCTAATACCATTTTTCTTCGTTTTCGATACAACGAGGATGTATGGAGCTGAGAAAACCTTGCTCTCTTATCCACAAATCCTTGGTTTTCAATTTTCGAACTCAAAGGAAGCAAGAAAACGAAAAATGAAGGAAGGGAGAAAAGAAAGTTTCGCGAGGCAGAGGAAGGAGAGGAACTTCTGTTTTTTTTTTCTTTCTCTTGTTTTTCCTTTCTTCTACTTTCCTTCCTTTCTATTTCTTTTCTTTCAATTTCTTTTCCTTTTCCCTCCACACAAACCTATATATATATTTATATATATTAATTACTTTTAACAAATATCTCCAAAACTAGATATTTATTAAAATTATCATTTCACCCATAACGCATTAAATTCTTCGTAAAAGATTCACCGCAGTTAATTTAATTTATTTATCGACGAGTAATTCAAATCGGGCATCAAAATATCTTTTTGGTCTTATAAACTCCAAAATATTAATAACTTTGGCTAAAAAGCCTCCGAGTTCAATACCAAAAATACACCAAAATACATAAAGTACAGTTTAAAATTATGGGTCTTACATGATAGGTGGCACCTCGGTAAATAGTACTTCGGCCTGTGATAGGCGGTACATTTACGATTTACGTTTCTTTTTAGTAAATCGTGCTGACTCGTGATAGGTGGCACCTCGGTAAACAGTACTGGTCTGTGATAGGCGATACGTTTACGATTTACGCTTTTTAGTAAATCCTGCAGACCCGTGATAGATGGAACCTCGGTAATTTAGTACTTCGGCATGTGATAGGCGGTACAATTATGATTTACGGCCCTTCGAGGAGGGTTTTGGTTTGGAATTCTGAGTCCATGCATTTTGGCATATATGCATTGCATTAGGGTGCTTGGCACACGAGTCGTGTTTGATTCAAGATTATGATTGAACGTTTGAACTTAAGTTGTCGTGGTAATTGTGTTATAATTGCCAAGTGTGGATGTTTTGGAATTGTGTGTAAGTGTGATTGATTGCAAAACTATTTCGAAACTCAAGATGTCGTGGTGATTGTGTTGTAATTGCAAAGTGTTATGTTTTGGAATTGTGTGTAACTGTGATTGATTCAATTTATGTAGTTTAGAAATACTTTAGAAAAAATTGATTTTCCTAATCGATTCTGTTAAAATGTAATACCAGCTCAATCAACTGCCTAATTGATTATTACGTTTCTTGTTTTCTTGAATCTTGAAAATATGTTGAATTAATCGATTTGCCAATCGATTTGGCTTCTTACAGTAGCTCAGCTATTTAGTTAAAATCGATTTGCCAATCGATTTGGCTTGTTATAGTGGCTCAACTATTTATTTCAATCGATTGTTCAATCGATTTACTTAATCACAGGACACAGGTCTGATAAAACCATTTAAGAAATCGATTTCCCAATCGATTAAATCAGCAAAATCTTTGTTCTGTGAATCACAAAATCGATTTCCCAATCGATTAAATCAACAAAATCTTTATTCTGTGAATCACAAAATCAATTTCTCAATGGATGTGAAAATCGATTGTCCAATCGATTGATTTAAACCCAGAATACATGTTTCACTATAAACCTTTAAGAAATCGATTTCCCAATTGATTTACTTAGTAAAAACTTTTATTCTGAGTCAGACAATCGATTGCCCAATTGATTCATCAATTGACTGGTTACTTGATTTATTACATGTATGATTAAAACCATATTATTGATTTCATTTTTTTACTTGGCAAGTATTATATGAATGTTTAGTGTAACACCCCGAATTTCAAAGCGATGATGTATTTTTTTTTTGTAAAGAAATTAAAATAAATCAGAGAAAATAAATAAGGAAATGCCTTTGGATACATATTTAAGTCGTTATAATTTACAAGCAGCGGAAAAGTTTTTGAAATATGAGTCCAAAGTATTTACACAACAACCAGTGATACATGAAACCATTAACATAAGATGTCACGCTGACAATATTAGTAAAGATACAATCTTCCAATTTAAAATAAACGCAATCCAAAATAAAGACATATGATCCCTCTATGTCCACCTAATCTGATCATTGTACCAAAAACTATACACCCTGAGTGATCTCCACACGCCCCGTAAGATCCTCCTAACATAGCTCCAGTCAAGCGATTCCCATCTACATTCCCATCCGTAGGGTACGAACCGGTAGGATTGTCCTGGCTCTCATCTGAGGGCAAAGCCCAGATTCCCACAATAGTTGTAAAGGGTCACCAACCAAAATTAACAGTTAACACATAATATTTAAGTTTTTAAATGCACAAAATACCCTTTCAACTTAGCATGCACTTTAAAAGGGTTTTCCATATGCTAAAAGTTCATATAATACTTGCCAAATAAAAATGAAATCAAAATAAAGTTCTCAATCCATCAAGTAATACATAACTGACCAAAACATTGATAAATCAATTGAGCAATCAATTATCTAACTCAAAATAAGAATTCTACTAAGCCAATCGATTGGGAAATCGATTTCCTAAAGGTTTTTAGTGAAATCTGTACTTTGAGCTGAATTCAATCGATTGGGAAATCGATTGAATGAATAACTGAGCCCCTGTATTAAAGCCAATCGATTTCCAAATCGATTTTGTCAAATTGGCTGAGTTCCTGTATGGCCAAATCGATTTCCAAATCGATTTTGTCAAACTGGCTGAGCTCCTGTGATAAATCCAATCGATTGCCAAATCGATTTCGAGGAATAGTTTTTAATAGAATCGATTTAGGAATCGATTTCCCTGCATGTTTTTCTAAAAATACATAAACTAACTCAATCACATTCACACACAATTTCAACACGATCACCACGACATTATGAGCTTTGAAATAGTTTTGCAATCAAACATGCTATCACACAATTCCAAAACATAACTCTTAGTAAAATTAACACAATCAAAATGACATCTCAAGTTCAAACACTCAATCTTAAACTTGAATCAAACACACTTACACACAATTTCAAACATAACGCTTAACAGTTACAACGCAATACCCACATGGACAAGATGAACCAACAAATCACATGGAATCGTCTTGACGCGACAATCCCCACACAGACAAGATGAACCAACAAATCACATGGAATCACCTTGACGCGACAATCCCCACACAGACAAGATGAACCAACAAATCACATGGAATCACCTTGACGCGACAATTCCCACACCGACAAGATGAACCAACAAATCACATGGAATCACCTTGACGCGACAATCCCCACACCGACAAGATGAACCAACAAATCACATGGAATCATCTTGACGCGACAATCCCCGCAAGGATAACATGAACCAACAAATCACATGGAATCATCTCGTGGCCCATGGACAAGATGAACCAACAAATCATATGGAATCATCTCGTTTCCCATGGAGGAGATGAACCAACAAATCACATGGCATCATCTCAGTTACCACTATCACTATGAAATGCCTGAGCATACCCTGACTCTATCCACGACAATCGTTAAATAAATGCAGATATTAAAAGATTCCTCATTTTTAATACTCATTTAACTTAAACGATTTTCACAACAAACATTAAGTAAACAAGACATTAAGAGATTCCCCATTCTTAATACTCATTTAACTTAAACGATTTTCAAAAAAAAACATTAAGCAAACAAAAATATTAAGAGATTCCCCATTCTTAATACTCTTTTAACTCTAATGGTTTTCAAATTCCACACAAAACAAACCCAAACATATTATCAAAATCCAATCCACAATTCACACCAAATCACATCAATCCATAAACATCAAGTATGAACACGTCAAATACGATGAACACAAATCATCACAACCCACCACTCAAACACAACAATTTTCATTTACTCAAAATCATACATAAGTGAGTTTAAATTTATTTTCCACGAAACATTCATCAATATAACCAAAACCTAACAAAATTCTTTTCCACACAACCACATATAAGTCCCTAAATGCAAACTAGAAGTTTGGAAGGAGCCCTTACCTTCACGTTAGCTTTCACGTGCGATTACGGTACCGCGAGTAAATCCTGTAAAATCTCCGCTCGAAACGTCGCTTCCAAAGTTGGTCCCCTAGCACCGTAGCGTGGTAGTGAACAACTTTCCCTTCTATCTCTTTGCGAAACGAAGCTTAGATCTAGATGAAACGGGGAGGTTTGTGTTTGACGGTTTTGAAATCCCTAACACCATTTTTCTTCGTTTTCGAATCAAAGAGGAAGAGTGAAGCTGAGAAATCCTTGCCTTCTTACCCACTAATCCTTGGGTTTCTATTTCTCGAAGCAAAATAAGGAAAAGAAAGCAAAAGATGAAAAAATGGAGGAAGGAGAAAGATAGCTCGCGAGGCAGAGGAAGAAGGAGCAGTTTTGTTTTTTTGTTTCTTTTGTTTTTCTCTCCTTTCTATTTCCCTTCTTCCTTTTTCCTTCTTTTCTTTTTATATCCTTTTCTTTTCTCCCCAAACAAATATATACATATATATATATTTATATATATTTTAATTACTTTTAACAAATATCTCAAAATATCTAGATATTTGTTAAATTACCATTTCACCCATAACACATTAAATTCTTCGTAATAGATTCACCGCAGTTAATTTAATTTATTCATCGACGAGTAATTCTAATCGGCCATCAACATATCTTTTTGGTCATTTAAACTCCCAAAATATTAATAACTTGGCTAACAAGCCCCTGAGTTCAATACCAAAATCCACTAAAATACATAAAGTATAATTTAAAATTATGGCTCTTACATTACTACCCCCCTAAAATTAGTTTCGTCCTCGAAACTATGCATCGATAAATATCTCTGGGTGTTGTTCTCTCATCTTGCTCTCCAGTTCGCAAGTCGCATCTCCAGTAATTGGGTTCCAATTCACCTTGACCAACGAAACATCCTTGGTCCTCAATCGCTTAATCTTCCTGTCATCAATTCTCACAGGTGGTACTTCGAATGACAGGTTATCCTTTAGCTGGATTGTGTCTGGTTCGATCACATGAGATGGATCTGCAATATATTTCCTTAATTGTGACACATGAAACACGTCATGAATATTGGACAATATCGGAGGCAATGCAATCCAATAAGCAACAGGCCCAATTCGTGCATAAATCTGATATGGTCCAATGAATTTCGGAGTCAACTTCTTCGATTTCAATGCTCTACCAACTCCAGTAGTAGGTGTGACTCTTAGAAACAGATGGTCACCCTGTTCGAATTCTAAAAGTCTGCGACGCTTGTCTGCATAACTCTTCTGACGATCTTGTGAAGTCTTCATTTTATCCTTGATCTTCCTTACCTTAGCTGTAGTCTGTTGCACCATCACTGGTCCGACAATCATATTTTCACCGTCCTTATACCAACACAAGGTCGTTTGACACTTGCGCCCATATAAAGCCTCCTATGGTGCCATTCCAATGCTTGCGTGGAAACTATTGTTGTACGTGAACTCAATCAACGGAAGTGCATCATCCCAACTTCCTCTATCATCTAATACACATGTTCTCAATAGATCCTCCAGGGACTGATTTGTCCTTTCAGTCTGTCCGTCCGTTTGTGGATGGTAAGCTGAACTCAATCGTAGTTTCGTTCCCAACGCTTTGTGCAATGCTCCCCATAAATATGATGTGAACTTCGGATCACGGTCTGATACAATACTCGATGGTACTCCGTGTAATCTCACAATCTCAGCAATGTAGATCTGTGTTAGCTTATCTACCTTATAGGTGGTCTTTACTGGCAAAAAGTGGGCGGATTTAGTCAATCCATCCACTATCACCCATATAGAATCATTCTTTCTCCTTGTTTTAGGCAATCCAGTTATGAAATCCATGGAAAAGCTGTCCCACTTCCATTCGGGTATATCTAAAGGTTGCAACATCCCAGCAGGTCGCTGATGTTCCACCTTCGCTTTCTGACAAGTTACACAAGTTGATACATACTCCGCTACATGTCTCTTCATTCCTGGCCACCAATAATTCTACCTCAAATCCTGATACATCTTTGTTGCTCCAGGATGAATACTCAACTTACTCTTATGCGCCTCTTGTAAAATCGCTTTCCTCATATATGTAATTTATGGTACACAAATCCTACCGTTACATCGCAAAATATTATCTTATCCAATCTTAAACTCGGTTGTCTTCCCTTGCACTATTAGGTTCCTCTTCTCTTGAATTAAGACGTCATCTTGAGAATTTGCAATGTCTTCAAGTAGTCCGCTCGAAATCTTAATCATTCCGAATTTCAAAATTCACGGTGCAAACTCTACGTTCAAGTGTAGGTCTCTAAAAGCTTCCCACAACTCTTGTTGCCTAGCCATAATTGTTGAAGACACCGATACACTTCTTCTACTCAACACATCAGCCACTACATGGGCCTTCCCTGGGTGGGACTGCAGTGTGAAATCAAAATCCTTGAGAGTCTCCATCCATCGTCTCTGGCGCATGTTCAATTCCTTTTGATCAAACAAGTATTTCAAACTTTTATGGTCACTGAACACTGTGAACGTGCACCCATATAAATAGTGCCTCTAGATCTTCAATGCAAAAACAACAGCAACAAGCTCCAAATCATGAGTAGGATAGTTCCTCTCATGAATCTTCAATTGCCTTAAGGCATAAGCTACAGCTTTCTTGTGTTGCATCCGAACACATCCCAAACCTTGGTGAGATGCATCACAATAAACTTCATAGGGTTCATCTGATTGCGGTAATACTAATACTGGTAAGGTCGTCAATTTTCTTTTTAGTAACTGAAAATTTTCCTCACACTTCTTCGTCCATGCAAATGGTTGATCTTTTCTGGTAAGTTGTGTCAATGGAGTCACAATCTTAGCAAAACCTTCAATAAACCTCCTGTAGTACCCTGCCAGTCCTACAAAACTTCGTATGTCAGTGACAGTCTGAGGCTATTTCCAAGCAAGAACCGCCTCAATCTTAGCCGGATCTACAACGATTCCTTCCTTGGTTATCACATGTCCTAAGAAATTCACTTTTTCTAGCCAAAACTCACACTTTGACAGATTGGCATACAATTGCTTCACGCGTAAAATCTCAAGAACTTGACGTAAGTGTTCTCCATGCTCTTCTTCAGTTCTTGAATAAATCAATATATCATCAATAAACACCACAACAAATTTATCAAGGAATGAATTAAAGATACTGTTCATGTAGTCCATGAAAATTGGTGGTGCATTGGTAACTCCAAACGGCATAACCAGATATTCATAATGTCCATAATGGGTTCTGAAAGCAGTTTTCTGAATATCTCCTTCCCTTACTCGAACCTGATGGTAACTCGACTTCAAGTCAATCTTCGAGAATATCGCGACCCCTCTCAATTGATCCATTAAATCATCAATGCGTGGCAAAGCATAATGATTCTAAATAGTTGCCTTATTAAGCTGTCTATAATCCACACATAAACGCGAGCTTCCGTCCTTCTTCTTAACTAGTAAAACTGGAGCTCCCCATGGCGATACATGTGGTCTAATAAATTTCTTCTTCAACAAATCTTCAATTTGGCCTTTGAGCTCATTTAATTCCAATGGTGACATTCGGTACGGCGAAATCGAAATTGGTCCCGTTCCTGGGTGCAAATCAATGAAAAATTCCACTTCTCTTACCGGTGGCAATCCTGGAATTTCCGTTGGAAATACATCCCGGTACTCATTGACAAGCATCACATCTTCTATGTTCACATATATCTTTACCTCCACATTAGCCAGAGACAAAAACTCATGAGTCCCTTCACTTAGCGACACTCGGAGTTTGTTAGCGGCTAAATACTTAACAACTCCTGGTTCGGGGAAAAGAACCAATTTACAAGCACAATCCAAGATCACATAATGGTACGACATCCAGTCCATACCGAGAATGACCTCGAGTGATTGTAGCGGTAAACAAATCAAATTAACCAAGAAATCCCTATTCTGGATAGTCATTTGACAATGTAAACATGCAGAATTTACTGTCAAAGTCTTAGCAGGTGTGGAAACAACCAAATCAAAAGGTAAAGCAAACACAAATAACTTCAATCGATTCACACAATCCATAGCAATGAAGGAATGGGTTGCCCCCGAATCAAAAAGTGCAGTTAGAGTGTTACCTGCAATCTAACAGTCCCGTTGAATCAGATTGTCAGATGGATTCCCATCTTTAGCACTCACACAATAAATGTGTCGTCTAGCTATAGAACGAGTTGCCCTGGTTACATTCACAACTGGTTCCACCTTCGGAGTTGTGCAATCCCTTGCAAAGTGCCCTAGCTTCTGGCAATTATGGCACGTCTGTCCTTTAGAGGTACAATCATTAGCATAATCTCCCTCTTCCCCACATCGGAAACATCGAACCACTCGTCCCAATTGTCTCCCAAAATTCTGGTTCCCTGGGCAATTCTGCCCACCGTTGTTATTCTGTGGTCGATTATAAGGTTTCGCAACTTGCTTCCCCTTGTTGTTCTGATAATTCACCCGACTAGGCCCTCCTGCACTAAAATTCCCTCCTCGGCTAGCCCTCTTATTCTTCATATCCTCAACTTCCCTACATTTTTCCACGAGAACTTGGAAACGTTGAATTCCCAAGGGCAAGACAGAGTCTTGAATCTCATACTTTAGTCTGTCTTGGAAACGATGACACATGAATGGTCCATCAATCTCTTCACGGAAAAACCTGAAATGTCTTGATAGCAATTCAAACTTTGCGGCATATTCGCCCACGGTCATGTTCCCCTAATGCAGTTTCAGGAAATCATCACCCAGCTTAGTCCTGGTACTCATCGGGAAGTATTTGTCTACAAACTTCCTTTTGAATGATTCCCAGTTCACCTCCTCGTGAGCCGATCTCATCAACAATTTTGCACTCCTCCACCAGTACTCAACATCCCCTAATAGCATATAAGTGGCATAGTTGACCTTCACTGCCGCCTGATAGTTAATCATTTCGAAGATCTTCTCCACTTCTTGGATCCACTGATCCGCTTTCTCTGAATTTTCATCCCCCTTAAACTTGGGAGGATTGTAACGACGAAATTCTTCTAATCCTCTTGACTCTGCAGCACGGATCTCTCTCTCCCTCTTTTCAAGATCACGTTGAGTCTTGGCAGCAATCTGTGCAGCAACAGAAGCAGCCATGTTATTCATGGCCTCCGCCATTCGATCATCCCTATTAACATTGGCTCTCGGAGCGTCATTCCTTCTTGGCGGCATGGTTTTTTTTCCTATAAAACCATCATCAGGTAGAGTCTTAACACTACTTCAAATAATTCCAAAACTAACTTCCGACCACATCAACACATAATAATTATTTTGGACTTGACAACTCAAACCACCTAAACCGACGCATGATCCAACTCCCAAACTACAGGTTGACCTACAATCTATAACCAAAGGTTCCACATCCCCCAAAGAAAACCAAACCAAAGCTCTGATACCACAATGTAACACCCCGAATTTCAAAGCGAGGGTGTATTTTTTTTTTTAAAAAGAAATTAAAATAAAATAGAGAAAATAAATAAGGAAATGCCTTTGGATACATATTTAAGTCGTTATAATTTACAAGCAGCGGAAAAGTTTTTGAAATATGAGTTCAAAGTATTTACACAACAACCAGTGATACATGAAATTCATTAACATAAGATGTCATGCTGACAATATTAGTAAAGATACAATCTTCCAATTTAAAATAAACGCAATCCAAAATAAAGACATATGATCCCTCTATGTCCACCTAATCTGATCATTCTACCAAAAACTATACACCCTGAGTGATCTCCACGCGCCCCGTAAGATCCTCCTAACATAGCTCCAGTCAAGCGTTCCCATCTACATTCCCATCCGTAGGGTACGAACCAGTAGGATTGTCCTGGCTCTCATCTAAGGGCAAAGCCCAGATTCCCACAATAGTTGTAAAGGGTCACCAACCGAAATTAACAGTTAACACATAACATTTAAGTTTTTAAATGCACAAAATACCCTTTCAACTTAGGATGCACTTTAAAAGGGTTTTCCATATGCTAAAAGTTCATATAATACTTGCCAAATAAAAATGAAATCAAAATAAAGTTCTCAATCCATCAAGTAATATATAACTGACCAAAACATTGATAAATCAATTGAGCAATCGATTATCTAACTCAAAATAAGAATTTCTACTAAGCCAATCGATTGGGAAATCGATTTCTTGAAGGTTTTTAGTGAAATCTGTACTTTGGGCTTAATTCAATCGATTGAATGAATAACAAAGCCCCTGTATTAAAGCCAATAGATTTCCAAATCGATTTTGTCAAATTGGCTGACTTCTTGTATGGCCAAATCGATTTCCAAATCGATTTTGTCATACTGGCTGAGCTCCTGTGATAAATCCAATCGATTTCCAAATCGATTTCGAGGAATAGTTTTTAATAGAATCGATTTGGGAATCGATTGCCCTGCATGTTTTTCTAAAAAAACATAAACTAACTCAATCACATTCACACACAATTCCAACACATAACACTTAGCAATTTCAACACGATCACCACGACATTATGAGCTTCGAAATAGTTTTGCAATCAAACATGCTATCACACAATTCCAAAACATAACTCTTAGTAAAATCAACACAATCAAAATGACATCTCAAGTTCAAACACTCAATCTTAAACTTGAATCAAACATACTTACACACAATTTCAAACATAACGCTTAACAGTTACAACGCAATACCCACATGGACAAGATGAACCAACAAATCACATGGAATCATCTTGACGCGACAATTCCCACACAGACAAGATGAACCAACAAATCACATGGAATCACCTTGACGCGACAATCCCCCACACAGACAAGATGAACCAACAAATCACATGGAATCACCTTGACGCGACAATTCCCACACCGACAAGATGAACCAACAAATCACATAGAATCACCTTGATGCGACAATCCCCACACCGACAAGATGAACCAACAAATCACATGGAATCATCTTGACGCGACAATCCCCGCAAGGAAAAGATGAACCCACAAATCACATGGAATCATCTCGTGGCCCATGGACAAGATGAACTAACAAATTACATGGAATCATCTCGTTTCCCATGGATGAGATGAACCAACAAATCACATGGCATCATCTCAGTTACCACTATCACTATGAAATGCCTGAGCATACCCTGACTCTATCCACGACAATTATTAAGTAAATGCAGGTATTAAAAGATTCCCCATTTTTAATACTCATTTAACTTAAACGATTTTCACAACAAACATTAAGTGAACAAGACATTAAGAGATTCCCCATTCTTAATACTCATTTAACTTAAACGATTTTCAAAACAAACATTAAGTAAACAAGACATTAAGAGATTCCCCATTCTTAATACACATTTAACTTTAACGATTTTCACAACAAACATTAAGTAAACAAGACATTAATAGATTCCGCATTCTTAATACTCTTTTAACTTAAACGATTCTCACAACAAACATTAAGTAAACAGAAATATTAAGAGATTACCCATTCTTAATATTCTTTTAACTTAAACGATTTTCAAAACAAACATTAAGTAAACAAGACATTAAGAGATTCCCCATTCTTAATACTCGTTTAACTCTAATGGTTTTCAAATTCCACACAAAACAAACTCAAACATATTATCAAATTCAATCCACGATTCACAACAAAACACATCAATTCATTTCTCCACAAAATCCAACCCTACACAAATCAAATTTCATCCGTATTAATTAGGAACACGTCAAATACGAAGAACACAAATCAACACAACCCACCACTCAAACACAACAAGTTCCATTTACTCAAAATCATACATAAGTGAGTTTAAATTCATTTTCCACGAAATATTCATCAATATAACCAAAACCTAACTCTAAGGTTTTACCCATAAAGCCTTAGATTCATTTTCCCCAAATCGATACTCCAACCCTAACAAAATTCTTTTCCACACAACCACAGATAAGTCCCTAAATGCAAACTATAAGTTTGGAAGGAGCCCTTACCTTCACGTTAGCTTTCACGTGCGATTACGATACTGCGAGTAAATCCGGTAAAATCATCGCTCGCAACGTCGCTTCCAAATTTGGTCCCCTAGCACCGTAGCGTGGTAGTGAACAACTTTCCCTTCTATCTCTTTGCGAAACGAAGCTTAGATCTAGATGAAACTGGGAGGTTTGTGTTTGACGGTTTTGAAATCCCTAACAACGTTTTTCTTTGTTTTCGAATCAAAGAGGAAGAGTGAAGCTGAGAAATCCTTTCCTTCTTACCCACTAATCCTTGGGTTTCTATTTCTCAAAGCAAAATAAGGAAAAGAAAGCAAAAGATGAAAAAATGGAGGAAGGAGGAAGATAGCTCGCAAGGGAGAGGAAGAAGGAGCAATTTTGTTTTTTTCTTTCTTTTGTTTTTCTCTCCTTTCTATTTCCCTTCTTCCTTTTTCCTTCTTTTCTTTTTATATCTTTTTCTTTTCTCCCCAAACAAATATATACATATATATATATATATTTATATATATTTTAATTACTTTTAACAAATATCTCAAAATATCTAGATATTTGTTAAATTACCATTTCACCCATAACACATTAAATTCTTCGTAATAGATTCACCGCAGTTAATTTAATTTATTCATCGACGAGTAATTCTAATCGGCCATCAACATATCTTTTTGGTCATTTAAACTCCCAAAATATTAATAACTTGGCTAAAAAGCCCTTGAGTTCAATACCAAAATCCACTAAAATACATAAAGTATAATTTAAAATTATGGGTCTTACATTTAGCATACGGAAACCCTTTTAAGGTGCATGCTAAGTTGAAAGGTTATGTTGTGCATTTAAAAACTTAAATGTTATGTGTTAATTGTTAATTTCGTTTGGTGACCCTTTACACTATTGTGGAAATCTGGGCTTTGCCATCAGATGAGAACCAGGACCATCCTACCGGTTCGTACCCTGTGGATGGGAATGTAGTTGGAAACACCTGACTGGAGCTATGTTAGGAGGATCTTGCGGGGAGCGTGAAGATCACTTAAGATGTATAGTTTTTTGTAGAATGATCAGATTATGTTGACTTATAGGGACTAGAGGTCTTTCTTTTGGATTGTGATTATCTTAAATTGGAAGACTGTACCTATACCAATATTGTCAGCATGACATTTTATTTTCGATGGGTCCCATGTACCACTTTTTGATGTGTAAATACTTTGGATTCATATTTCAAAAACTATTCCGCTTCTTGTAAATTATGTCAACTAAATTGTCGTTGTGTTATGACTTAAATATTTATCCAAAGGTATTTCCTTATTTATTTCTTTGTTTTACGAATTTGTTTTGAAAAAAAAATACACTCTCGCTTTTAAAAATCGGGGTGTTACATTAATCTATTTTTAGTAGGATTATACTTTAATTCATTATAATTGAATTAATCTTTAAATAGTTATTTGGATATATCAATGAAGACAAGTTGTTGCTAGAGTAGACAATGACTTCAATACATTTGTTGTTTTTGTTAGAAAATAGTGGAACACCAACATTTTGTTTTTATTAACAACACATTGCATTTGTAGAATTATAATGTGTGAGAGATTGAAAACCCAACGAAAAGAGAGAAACGACTAAGGGAGTTGCGGGGAAAGAATATAATATACACTCCGACAACTAATGAAGTAAATATATGTTGTACTTTAATCTATTTTGATTAGTATTATACTTTAGTTTGTTATAATTGAATTAATCTTTAAATAGTTATTTGAAAATATCAATGAAGACAAGTTATTCCTAGAGTAGACTTTGACTTCAATACATTTGTTGTTTTTGTTAGAAAATAGTGGAACACCAACATTTTGTTTTTACTAACAACACATTGCATTTGTAGAATTATGATGTGTGAGAGAGTGAAACACCAACGAAAAGAAAGAAATGGTTAAGGGAGTCAGCAGAAAAAAATATAATCTACACTCCCACAACTAAAGAAGTAAATAAATGTTGTACTTAAATCTATTTTGAGTTGTATTATACTTTAGTTTATTATAATTGAATTAATTATTAAATAGTTATTTGGATATATCAATGAAGACAAGCTATTCCTAGAGTAGACTTTGACTTCAATACATTTGTTGTTTTTATTAGAAAATAGTGGAACACGAACATTTTGTTTTTATTAACAACACATTGCATTTGTAGAATTATGATGTGTGAGAGTGTGAAACACCAACGAAAAGAAAGAAACGGTTAAGGGAGTTGGGGGGAAAAGAATATAATCTACACTCCCACAACTAAAGAAATAAATATATGTTATACTTTAATCTATTTTGAGTAGTATTATACTTTAATTTATTATAATTAAATTAATCTTTAAATAGTTATTTGGATATATCAATGAAAACAAGCTACTCATATAGTAGACTTTCACTTCAATACATTTGTTGTTTTTGTTAGAAAATAGTGGAACACCAACATTTTGTTTTTATTCACAACACATTGCATTTGTAGAATTATGATATGTGAGAGAGTGAAACACCAAAGGAAAGAAAGAAACGGTTAAGGGAGTTGGGGGGAAAGAATATAATCTACACTCCGATAACTAAAGAAGTAAATACATGTTTTACTTTAATTTATTTTGAGTAGTATTATACTTTAATTTATTATAATTGAATTAATCTTTAAATAGTTATTTGGACATATCAATGAAGACAAGCTATTCCTAGAGTAGACTTTGACTTGAATACATTTGTTGTTTTTATTAGAAAATAGTGGAATACGAACATTTTGTTTTTATTAACAACACATTGCATTTGTAGAATTATGATGTGTGAGAGTGTAAAACACCATCGAAAAGAAAGAAACGGTTAAGGGAGTTAGGGGAAAAGAATATAATCTACACTCCCACAACTAAAGAAGTAAATATATGTTGTACTTTAATCTATTTTGAGTAGTATTATACTTTAATTTATTATAATTGGATTAATCTTTAAATAGTTATTTGGATATATCAATGAAGACAAGCTATTCATAGAGTAGACTTTGACTTTAATACATTTGTTGTTTTTGTTAGAAAATAGTGGAACACCAACATTTTATTTTTATTAACAACACATTGCATTTGTAGAATTATAATGTGTGAGAGAGTGAGAATATATGTTGTACTTTAATCTATTTAGAGTAGTATTATACTTTAATTTATTATAATTGAATTAATCTTTAAATAGTTATTTGGATATATCAATGAAGACAAGCTATTCCTAGAGTAGACTTTGACTTCAATACATTTGTTGTTTTTGTTAGAAAATAGTGGAACACGAACATTTTGTTTTTATTAACAACTCATTGCATTTGTAGAATTATGATGTGTGAGAGGGTGAAATACCAACG
The DNA here is from genome assembly GCA_037974775.1 of Cicer pinnatifidum. Classification (NCBI taxonomy): domain Eukaryota; kingdom Viridiplantae; phylum Streptophyta; class Magnoliopsida; order Fabales; family Fabaceae; genus Cicer; species Cicer pinnatifidum. Next base: position 40,857,554 of record JBBPBR010000001.1, on the reverse strand, counting down.
AAAAGAAAGAAGCGGTTAAGGGAGTTGGGGGGAAAAGAATATAATCTACACTGCCACAACTAAAGAAGTAAATATATGTTATACTTTAATCTATTTTGAATAGTATTATACTTTAATTTATTATAATTGAATTAATCTTTAAATAGTTATTTGGATATATCAATGAAGACAAGCTATTCCTAGAGTAGACTTTGACTTCAATACATTTGTTGTTTTTGTTAGAAAATAGTGGAACACCAACATTTTGTTTTTATTAACAACACATTGCATTTGTAGAATTATGATGTGTGAGAGAGTGAAACACCAACGAAAAGAAAGAAACGGTTAAGGGAGTTGGGGGGAAAAGAATATAATCTACACTCCCACAGCTAAAGAAGTAAATATATGTTATACTTTAATCTATTTAGAGTAGTATTATACTTTAATTTATTATAATTGAATTAATCTTTAAATAGTTATTTGGATATATCAATGAAGACAAGCTATTCATAGAGTAGACTTTGACTTCAATACATTTGTTGTTTTTGTTAGAAAATAGTGGAACACGAACATTTTGTTTTTATTAACAACTCATTGCATTTGTAGAATTATGATGTGTGAGAGGGTGAAATACCAACGAAAAGAAAGAAGCGGTTAAGGGAGTTGGGGGGAAAAGAATATAATCTACACTGCCACAACTAAAGAAGTAAATATATGTTATACTTTAATCTATTTTGAATAGTATTATACTTTAATTTATTATAATTGAATTAATCTTTAAATAGTTATTTGGATATATCAATGAAGACAAGCTATTCCTAGAGTAGACTTTGACTTCAATACATTTGTTGTTTTTGTTAGAAAATAGTGGAACACCAACATTTTGTTTTTATTAACAACACATTGCATTTGTAGAATTATGATGTGTGAGAGAGTGAAACACCAACGGAAAGAAAGAAACGGTTAAGGGAGTTGGGGGGAAAAGAATATAATCTACACTCCCACAGCTAAAGAAGTAAATATATGTTATACTTTAATCTATTTTGAGTAGTATTATACTTTAATTTATTATAATTGAATTAATCTTTAAATAGTTATTTGGATATATCAATGAAGACAAGCTATTCATAGAGTAGACTTTGACTTCAATACATTTGTTGTTTTTGTTAGAAAATAGTGGAACACCAACATTTTGTTTTTATTAATTATATATATATATATATATATATATATATATATATATATATATATATATATATATATATATATATATATGTTTGTGTGGAGGGAAAAAAGGGGATAGATAGAAAAGAAAGAAAAGGAAATAGAAGGAAAGGAAATTAGAAGAAAGGAAAACCATAAGAAAACCTAAAACATTTTCCATCCCCTCCCCTTCCTCTCACTGCCTCACGAAACTTTCTTTTTCTCCCTTCCTCCCTTTTTCGTTTTCTTGCTTCCTTTGAGTTCGAAAATTGAAACCCAAGGATTTGTGGATAAGAGAGCAAGGTTTTCTCAGCTCCATACTCCCTCGTTGATTAGAAAACGAAGAAAAACGGTATTAGAGATTTCAAAACCGTCAAACACAAACCTTCCCGTTTCATCTAGATCTAAGCTTCGTTTCGCGAAGAGATAGAAGGGAAAGTTGCTCACTACCACGCTACGGTGCTAGGGACCAACTTTGGAAGCGACATTGCAAGCGGAGATTTTACCGGATTTACTAGCAGTACCGTAATCACATGTTAAAGCTAACGTGAAGGTAAGGGCTCCTTCCAAACTTTTAGTTTGCATTAGGGACTTATCTGTTGTTGTGTGGAAATGAATTTTGTTAGGGTTGAAGTATTGATTTGGGGGAAAATGAATGAAATTCATTATTGTATGATTTTGAGAAAATGATTTCGATGTGTTTGAGTGGTATGTTGTGTTGATTTGTGTTCGTCGTATTTGACGTGTTCTAAATAAATACTGATGAAATTTGATATGTGTATGGTTGGATTTTGTGGGGAAATGAATTGATGTGTTTTGGTGTGAATTGTGTATCGAATTTGATAATATGTTGGAGTTTGTTTTGTGTGGAATTTGAAAACCATTACGTTAAATGAGTATTAAGAATGGGGAATCTCTTAATGTCTTGTTTACTTAATGTGTGTTTGTGAAAGTCGTTTAAGTTAAATGAGTATTAAGAATGGGGAATCTCTTAATGTCTTGTTTACTTAATGTTCGTTTTGGAAAATCGTTTAAGTTAAATGAGTATTAAGAATGGGGAATCTCTTAATGTCTTGTTTACTTAATGTTTGTTTTGTAAAATCGTTTAAGTTAAATGAGTATTAAGAATGAGGAATCTCTTAATGTCTTGTTTACTTAATGTTTGTTTTGGAAAATCGTTTAAGTTAAATGAGTATTAAGAATGGGGAATCTCTTAATGTCTTGTTTACTTAATGTTTGTTTTGGAAAATCGTTTAAGTTAAATGAGTGTTAAGAATGGGAAATCTCTTAATGTCTTGTTTACTTAATGTTCGTTTTGAAAATCGTTTAAGTTAAAAGAGTATTAAGAATGAGGAATCTCTTAATATTTCTGTTTGCTTAATGTTTGTTGTGAAAATTGTTTAAGTTAAAAGAGTATTAAGAATGGGGAATCTCTTAATATTTCTATTTGCTTAATGTTTGTTGTGAAAATCGTTTAAGTTATATGAGTATTAAAAATGGGGAATCTTTTAATATCTGCATTTGCTTAACGATTGTTGTGGATGGAGTCAGTATATGCTCATGCATTTTCATTCTTTTTGTAAATCGTGCAGACCCGTGATAGGTGGTACATTTATGATTTACATAGTACTTTGGCCTGTGTTAGGCGGTACATTTATGATTTACATTTTTGTAAATTGTGCAGACCCGTGATAGGTGGCACCTTGGTAAATAGTACTTTGGCCCGTGATAGGCGGTACATTTACGATTTACGGTTTTTTGTGAATTGTGCAGACCCGTGATAGGTGGCACCTTGGTAAATAGTACTTTGGCCTATGATAGGCGGTACATTTACAATTTATGTTGTTTTTAGTAAACTGTGCTGACCCGTGATAGGTGGCACCTTGGTAAATAGTACGGACCCGTGATAGGCAGTACATTTGTGGTTTACGCCTTTTAGTAAATCGTGCAGACTCGTGATAGGTGGCACCTCGGTAACTGGTACTTCGGCCTGCGATAGGCGGTACAATTATGATTTACGGCCATTCGAGGAGGGTTTTGGTTTGGAATTCCGAGTCCATGCATTTTGGCATATACGCATTGCATTAGGGTGCTTGGCACACGAGTCGTGTTTGTTTCAAGTTTATGATTGAGTGATTTGAACCTGAGATGTAACTGTAATTGTGTTGAAATTGCTAAGTGCTACGTATTGATTATCGTGTGTAAGTGTGAGGGATTGTAAAACTATTTCGAAACCCAATTTGTCGTGGTGTTTGTGTGGGATTGCTAAGTGTTAAGATTTGGAGTTGTGTTTGAATATGAATGAGTTAGTTTATGTATTTTTGGAAGAATTTACATGGGAATCGATTTCCCAATCGATTTGATGAGTTACATGGACTTCGCAAATTTGCCAAAATTGATTTACCCAATCGATTTTATAATATGTTTTTCAAAACCATTTAAGAAATCGATTTAGCAAATCGATTGGATTCATTACAGGAGCTCAGCAAAATTGACGAAATCGATTGGCTTCAATACAGGGGCTCAGTTTTTCATTCAATCGATTTCCTGAATCGATTGATTTAAACCCAGAGTTCAGTTTTCACTAGAAACTTTCAGGAAATCGATTTCCCCAATCGATTGGCTCAGTTGAAATTCTTATTTTGAGTTAGATAATCGATTGCTCAATTGGTTCATCAACGAATTGGGCCGTTGTTTATTACTTGATTGATTTGAGACTTATTTTGATTTCATTTCCATTTGGTTAGCATTGTATGAACTTTTAGCATATGGAAAGGTTATTTTGTGCATTTGAAACATAAATGTTATGTGTTAATTGTTAATTTCAGTTGGTGACCTTTTACAACTATTGTGGAAATCTTGGCTTTGCCCTCAGATGAGAGCCAGGACAAACCCTATCGGTTTGTACCCTGTGGATGGGAATGTAGATGGGAATGCCTGACTGGAGCTATGTTAGGAGGATCTCGCGGGGCGCGTGGAGATCACTCAGGGCGTATAGTTTTTGTGTATAGAATGATCAGATTAGGTTGACATGGAGGAAACATATGTCTTTCTTTTGGGTTGCTTTTATTTTAAATTGGAAGAATGTACATGTACTAATATTGTCATCATGACATGTTATTTTAGATGGATTCCATGTACTGCTTCTTGATGTGTAAATGCTTTGGATTCATATTTCGAAAAACTTTTCTGCTGCTTGTAAATTATAAGTACTTAAATATGTATCCAAAGGCTTTTCCTTATGTATTTGCTCTGTTTTATTTAATTTCTTTTAAAAAAAAAAATACACCCTCGCTTTGAAAATCGGGGTGTTACATTGTGGTATCAGAGCATTGGTTTAGATTTCCTTGGGGGCTGTGGAACCTTTGGTTATAGATTGTAGGTCAACCTGGAGGTTGGGAGTTGTTATCTGATTATGCGTCGGTTTAGGTGGTTTGAGTTGTCAGGACCGCAATATTTATTTTGTGCCGATGTGGTCGGAAGTTATTTTTGGAATTATTTGAAGTAGTGTTAAGACTCTACTTGATGATGGTTTTATAGGACAACCATGCCCCCACGAAGGAATGACGTTCCGAGAGCCAATGCTAATAGGGATGATCGAATGGGGGAGGATATGAATAACATGGCTGCTTCTGTTGCTGCACAGACTGCTGCCAAGACTCAACGTGATCTCGAAAAGATGGAAAGAGAGATCCGTGCTGCAGAGTCAAGAGGATTAGAAGACTTTCAGCGTTACAATCCTCCCAAGTATAAGGGGGATGAAAATTCAGAGAAAACGGATCAGTGGATCCAAGAAGTGGAGAAGATCTTCGAAATGATTAACTGTCAAGCGGCAGTGAAGGTCAACTATGCCACTTATATGCTATTAGGGGATGCTGAGTACTTGTAACACCCCGTTTTTCAAAGGGAGGGTGTATTTTTTTTTTCAAAACAAATTCATAAAACAAAGAAATAAATAAGGAAATGCCTTTGGATACATATTTAAGTCGTTCTAATTTACAAGCAGCGGAAAAGTTTTAGAAATATGAATCCAAAGTATTTGTACATCAAAAAGTGGTACATGGAACCCATCGAAAATAAAATGTCATGTTGACAATATTAGTATAGGTACAATGTTCCAATTTAAAATAAACACAATCCATAAGAAAGACATCTAGTCCCTATACGTCAACCTAATCTGATCATTCCACAAAACTATACATCCTGAGTGATCTTCACACGCCCTGCAAGATCCTCCTAACATAGCTCCAGTCAGGTGTTCCCAACTACATTTCCATCCACAGGGTACGAACCGGTAGGATGGTCCTGGTTCTCATCTGAGGGCAAATCCCAGATTTCCACAATAGTTGTAAAGGGTCACCAACCGAAATTAACAATTAACACATAACATTTAAGTTTTTAAATGCACAAAATGACATTTCAACTTAGCATACACCTTAAAAGGGTTTCTATATGCCAAACATGCATAAACAAAGTTGAAAAATCAAGTTTTTAAACAAACAACACTGTTGTATTGGAATACAGCATCCCTGTATTCAAATACAAGGTTGTTTCAGCATTCAACAGCAAAAACAGCATGTCTGTATTCGACTACAATAGTATGTATTCGACTACACAGTAAGTCAGTGGCAAAACAACATGTATGTATTCGAATACAGCTTGTTGTATTCGAATACTCATCAGACAGCAGCAGGAAAACAACAAAATTCAGCATTTTTCAACTTTTGAAAGGGTTTCAAAACCAATCAGCACTTACACACAAATTCAAACAATCACACTTAACAATTATAGCGCAATCACCACGACATCTTGAGTTTCGAAATGGTTTTGCAATCAATCACACTTACACACGATTCCAAAACATAACACTTAACAATTATAACACAATTACCACGTCAACTTAAGTTTCGAAATGGTTTTGCAGTCAAACACACTATCTCCTAATTTCGAAACATAACACTTAACACTTATAACACACATCATGAGTTTCGAAATAGTTTTGCAATCAAACATGCCATCACACAATTCCAAAACATAACACTTAGCACTTATAACACACATCATGAGTTTCGAAATAGTTTTGCAATCAAACATGCTATCACACAATTCCAAAACATAACACTTAGCACTTATAACACAATCACTAAAAACATCGTGAGTTTTGAAATAGTTTTGCAATCAAACATGCTTTCACACAATTCCAAACATAACACTTAACAGTTACAACGCAATACCCACACGGACAAGATGAACCAACAAATCACATGGCATCACCTTGGCTCGACAATCCCAACACGGACAAGATGAATCAACAAATCACATGACATCACCTTGACTCGACAATCCCAACACAGACAAGATGAACCAACAAATCACATGGCATCACCTTGACTCGACAATCCCAACACAGACAAGATGAACCAACAAATCACATGGCATCACCTTGACTCGACAATCCCAACACAGACAAGATGAACCAACAAATCACATGGCATCACCTTGACTCAACAATCCCAACACAGACAAGATGAACCAACAAATCACATGGCATCACCTTGACTCGACAATCCCAACACAGACAAGATGAACCAACAAATCACATGGCATCACCTTGACTCGACAATCCCAACACAGACAAGATGAACCAACAAATCACATGGCATCACCTTGACTCGACAATCCAAACACAGACAAGATAAACCAACAAATCACATGGCATCACCTTGACTCGACAATCCCAACGCAGACAAGATGAACCAACAAATCACATGGCATCACCTTGGTGCGACAATCCCAACACAGACAATTCATTTCTCCATAAAATCATTTTCACGACAACATTAAATAAACGCAGATATTAAGAGATTCCACATTCTTAATACTCATTTAACTTAATGATTTTCACAAAACAAACATTAAGTAAACAGAAATATTAAGAGATTCCCTGTTCTTAATACTCGTTTAACTTAATGGTTTTCAAATTCCACACAAAACAACTCAAACATACTTTCACATTCAATCCATAATTCACACCAAAACACATCAAATCATTTTTCCACACAAAACACATCTCAAATTCTATAATCATCAATTAGGAAACATTACCTTAACCCTAACCAAATTCTTTTCCACACAACCACAGATAAGTCCCTAAATGCAAACTAAAAGTTTGGAAGGAGCCCTTACCTTCACGTTAGCTTTAACGTGCGAATATGGTACCGCGAGTAAATCCGGCGAAATCTCTGCTCGCAACGTCACTTCCAAAGTTGGTTCCCTAGCACTGTAGCATGGTAGTGAACAACTTTCCCTTCTATCTCTTTGCGAAACGGATCTTAGATCTAGAAGAAACAGAGAGATTTGTGTTTGGCGGTTTTGAAATCCCTAATACCGTTTTTCTTTGTTTTTGAATCAACGAGAAAGATTGAAGTTGAGAAATCCTTGTCCTATCACCCACCCAGCCCTGGGTTTCTGTTCTTGAAGTCAAAGAAAGAAAAAGGAAGCAAAACCAACGAATAGAGAAAAAGGGGAGAAGGAGGGTGTGCGCGGGTAGAGGAAGAAGAAGGGAAATGTTGAGTTTTCTTTCCTTTCTTTCTCTTTCCTTTTCTTTTCTTCTCTCTCTCTCCTTTCTTTTTCCCTCCACACAAACATATATATATATATATATATATATATATATATATATATATATATATATATATATATATATATTAATATAATATAATTAAAACAAAACCAACAATTATCTAGCAACTCTTACCCCCATCATTTCATTCCCCTCTTAGTCTAATTTAATAAAAATATCTACTCTCATCGCAACTCAATTGTCTGGTACAATTTTCAGCAACCCAAGATATTTTTAACAAAATTGCCCAGTATTAAATCCTTCGTAACGGAAGTAAATTATTTCCCGACAAATAATTTTAATCCAATTTCCAAAAATATATTTTTGGCATTTAACTCACTCAATACCAAAAACTGGGCTAAGAGTTACGTCAAGTTCTTGAGATTTTACGCGAGAAGAAATTGTATGCCAATTTGTCAAAGTGTGAATTTTGGCTAGAAAAAGTGAATTTCTTAGGGCATGTGATAACCAAGGAAGGAATCGTTGTAGATCCGGCTAAGATTGAGGCGGTTCTTGCTTGGAAACAGCCTCAGACTGTCACTGACATACGAAGTTTGGTAGGACTGGCAGGGTACTACAGGAGGTTTATTGAAAGTTTTGCCAAGATTGTGGCTCCATTGACATAACTTACCAAAAAAGATCAATCGTTCGCGTGGACAGAGAATTGTGAGGAGAATTTTCAATTGCTAAAGAGAAAATTGACGACCTCACCAGAATTTGTATTACCGCAATCAGATGAACCCTATGAAGTTTATTGTGATGCATCTCACCAAGGTTTGGGATGTGTTCTGATGCAACACAAGAAAGCTATAGCTTATGCCTCAAGGCAATTGAAGATTCATGAGAGAAACTATCCTTCTCATGATTTGGAGCTTGCTGCTGTTGTTTTTGCATTGAAGATCTGGAGGCACTATTTATATGGTTGCACGTTCACAGTGTTCAGTGACCATAAAAGTTTGAAATACTTGTTTGATCAGAAGGAGTTGAACATGCGCCAGAGACGATGGATGGAGACTCTCAAGGATTTTGATTTCACACTCCAGTACCACCCAGGGAAGGCCAATGTAGTGGCTGACGCGTTGAGTAGAAGAAGTGTATCAGTGTCTTCCACAATTATGGCTAGACAACAAGAGTTGTGGGAAGCTTTTAGAGACCTACACTTGAACGTGGAGTTTGAACGGGGAATTTTGAAATTCGGAATGATTAAGATTTCGAGTGGACTACTTGAAGACATTGCAAATTCTCAAGATGACGTCTTAATTCAAGAGAAGAGGAACCTAATAGTGCAAGGGAAGACAACAGAGTTCAAAATTGGAGCAGATAATATTTTGTGATGTAATGATAGGATTTGTGTACCAGAAATTACAGATATGAGGAAAACAATTTTAGAAGAGGCTCATAAGAGTAAGTTGAGTATTCATCCTGGAGCAACAAAAATGTATCAGGATTTGAGACAGAATTATTGGTGGCCAGGAATGAAGAAACATGTAGCGGAGTATGTATCCACTTGTCTAACTTGTTAGAAAGCGAAGGTGGAACATCAGCGACCTGCTGGGATGTTGCAACCTTTAGATATACCTGAATGGAAGTGGGACAGCATTTCCATGGATTTTATAACCGGATTGCCTAAAACAAGGAGAAAGAATGATTCTATATGGATGATAGTGGATCGATTGACTAAATCCGCCCACTTTTTGCCAGTAAAGACCACCTATAAGGTAGATCAGCTAACATAGATCTACATTGCTGAAATTGTGAGGTTACACGGGGTACCATCGAGTATTGTATCAGACCATGATCCGAAGTTCACATCACATTTTTAAGGAGCATTGCACGAAGCGTTGGGAACAAAACTACGATTGAGTTCAGCTTACCATCCACAAACTGACGGACAGACTGAAAGGACGAATCAGTCCCTGGAAGATCTGTTGAGAGCATGTGTATTGGATGATAGGGGAAGTTGGGATGATGTACTTCCGTTGATTGAGTTCACCTACACCAATAGTTTCCACACAAGTATTTGAATGGCACCATATCAGGCTTTATATGGGGGCAAGTGTCAAACGCCTTTGTGTTGGTATAAGGACGGTGAAAATATGATTGTCGGACTAGAGATGGTGCAACAGACTACAGCTAAGGTAAGGAAGATCAAGGAGAAAATGAAGATTTCACAAGATCGTCAGAAGAATTATGCGGACAAGCGTCGCAGATATTTAGAATTTGAACAGGGTGACCATGTATTTCTAAGAGTCACACCTACTACGGGAGTTGGTCGAGCATTGAAATCGAAGAAGTTGACTCCGAAATTCATTAGACCATATCAGATTTCTGCACGAATTGGGCCTATTGCTTATCGAATTGCATTGCCTCCGATACTATCCAATATTCATGACGTGTTTCATGTGTCACAGTTGAGGAAATATCTTGCAGATCCATCTCATGTGATCGAACCAAACACTATTCAACTGAAGTATAACCTGTCATCCGAAGTACCACCTGTGAGAATTGATGACAGGAAGGTTAAGCGATTGAGGACCAAGGATGTTTCGTTGGTCAAGGTGATTTGGAACCCAATTACTGGAGATGCGACTTGGGAACTGGAGAGCAAGATGAGAGAACAACACCCAGAGTTATTTATCGACGCATAGTTTTGAGGACGAAACTAATTTTAGGGGGGTAGTAATGTAAGACCCATAATTTTAAATTGCACTTTATGTATTTTAGTGTATTTTGGTATTGAACTGGGAGGCTTTTTAGCCAAAGTTATTAATATTTTGGAGTTATATGACCAAAAAGGATATTTTGATGTCCGATTAGAATTACTCGTCGATGAATAAATTAAATTAAGTGCGGTGAATTCCTTACGAAGAATTAAATTCTACGCAGTTGCAATAAAGATATCTCAGACTGCTAAAAATTGCATCTGCCAATTGAGTTGCGATGTGAGTAAATATTTTTAACGAAAAGTGGTTTGAGAAGTTATGGGTGAAATTGTAATTTTAATAAATATCTAGATATTTGTTAATTATAATTAATATATATATATATATATATGCTTGTGTGGAGGGAAAAAAGGGGATAGATAGAAAAGAAAGAAAAGGAAATAGAAGGAAAGGAAATTAGAAGAAAGGAAAACCAGAAGAAAACCTAAAACATTTTCCATCCCCTTCCTTTCACTGCCTCGCGAAACTTTCTTTTTCTCCCTTCCTCCATTTTTCGTTTTCTTGCTTCCTTTGAGTTCGAAAATTGAAACCCAAGGATTTGTGGATAAGAGAGCAAGGTTTTCTCAGCTCCATACTCCCTCGTTGATTAGAAAACGAAGAAAAACGGTATTAGAGATTTCAAAACCGTCAAACACAAACCTTCCCGTTTCATCTAGATCTAAGCTTCGTTTCGCGAAGAGATAGAAGGGAAAGTTGCTCACTACCACGCTACGGTGCTAGGGGACCAACTTCGGAAGCGACGTTGCGAGCGAAGATTTTACTGGATTTACTCGCAGTACCGTAATCGCACGTTAAAGCTAACGTGAAGGTAAGGGCTCCTTCCAAACTTTTAGTTTGCATTAGTGACTTATCTATTGTTGTGTGGAAAATAATTTTGTTACGGTTGAAGTATTGATTTGGGAGAAAATGAATGTAATTCATTATTTTATGATTTTAAGGAAATGATTTCGATGTGTTTGAGTGGTATGTTGTGTTGATTTGTGTTCGTCGTATTTGACGTGTTCTTAATTAATACTGATGAAATTTGATATGTGTATGGTTGGATTTTGTGGGGAAATGAATTGATGTGTTTTGGGGTGAATCTTGTATCGAATTTGATAATATGTTGGAGTTTGTTTTGTGTGGAATTTGAAAACCATTACGTTAAACGAGTATTAAGAATGGGGAATCTCTTAATGTCTTGTTTACTTAATGTGTGTTTGTGAAAGTCGTTTAAGTTAAATGGGTATTAAGAATGGGGAATCTCTTAATGTCTTGTTTACTTAATGTTTGTTTTGGAAAATCGTTTAAGTTAAATGAGTATTAAGAATGTGGAATCTTTTAATGTCTTGTTTACTTAATGTTTGTTTTGGAAAATCGTTTAAGTTAAATGAGTATTAAGAATGGGGAATCTCTTAATGTCTTGTTTACTTAATGTTTGTTTTGGAAAATCATTTAAGTTAAATGAGTATTAAGAATGGGGAATCTCTTAATGTCTTGTTTACTTAATGTTTGTTTTGGAAAATCGTTTAAGTTAAATGAGTGTTAAGAATGGTGAATCTCTTAATGTCTTGTTTACTTAATGTTCGTTTTGAAAATCGTTTAAGTTAAAAGAGTATTAAGAATGGGGAATCTCTTAATATTTCTGTTTGCTTAATGTTTGTTGTGAAAATCGTTTAAGTTAAAAGAGTATTAAGAATGGGGAATCTCTTAACATTTCTATTTGCTTAATGTTTGTTGTGAAAATCGTTTAAGTTAAATGAGTATTAAAAATGGGGAATCTTTTAATATCTGCATTTGCTTAACGATTGTTGTGGATGGAGTCAGTATATGCTCATGCATTTTCATTCTTTTTGTAAATCGTGCAGACCCGTGATAGGTGGCACCTTGATAAATAGTACTTTAACCTGTGATAGGCGGTACATTTATAATTTACATTTTTGTAAATTGTGCAGACCCGTGATAGGTGGCACCTTGGTAAATAGTACTTTGGCCCGTGATAAGCGGTACATTTACGATTTACGTTTTTTTTGTAAATTGTGCAGACCCGTGATAGGTGGCACCTTGGTAAATAGTACTTTGGCCTGTGATAGGCGGTACATTTACAATTTACTTTGTTTTTAGTAAACCGTGCAGACCCGTGATAGGTGGCACCTTGGTAAACAATACGGGCCCGTGATAGGAACTATGTTTATGGTTTACGCCTTTTAGTAAATCGTGCAGACTCGTGATAGGTGGCACCTCGATAATTGGTACTTCGGCCTGCGATAGGCGGTACAATTATGATTTACGGCCCTTCGAGGAGGGTTTTGGTTTGGAATTCTGAGTCCATGCATTTTGGCATATACGCATTGCATTAGGGTTCTTGGCACACGAGTCGTGTTTGTTTCAGGTTTATGATTGAGTGATTTGAACCTGAGATGTAATTGTAATTGTGTTGAAATTGCTAAGTGCTACATATTGATTATCGTGTCTAAGTGTGATGGATTGTAAAACTATTTCGAAACCCAATTTGTCGTGGTGTTTGTGTGGGAATTGCTAAGTGTTAAGATTTGGAGTTGTGTTTGAATATGATTGAGTTAGTTTATGTATTTTTGGAAGAATTTACAGGGGAATCGATTTCCCAATCGATTTGATGAGTTACAGGGACTTCGCAAATTTGCCAAAATCGATTTACCCAATCGATTTTATAATATGTTTTTCAAAACCATTTAAGAAATCGATTTAGCAAATCGATTGGATTCATTACAGGAGCTCAGCAAAATTGACGAAATTGATTTGGTAAATCGATTGGCTACAATACAGGGGCTCAGTTTTTCATTCAATCGATTTCCCCAATCAATTGATTTAAGCCCAGAGTTCAGTTTTCACTAAAAACTTTCAGGAAATCGATTTCCCCAATCGATTGGCTCAGTTGAAATTCTTATTTAGAGTTAGATAATCGATTGCTCAATTGGTTCATCAACGAATTGGGCCGTTGTTTATTACTTGAATGATTTGAGACTTATTTTGATTTCATTTTCACTTGGTTAGCATTGTATGAACTTTTAGCATATGGAAAGGTTATTTTGTGCATTTGAAACATAAATGTTATGTGTTAATTGTTAATTTCGGTTGGTGACCTTTTACAACTATTGTGGAGATCTGGGCTTTGCCCTCAGATGAGAGCCAGGACAATTCTATCGATTTGTACCCTGTGGATGGGAATGTAGATGGGAATGCCTGACTGGAGCTATGTTAGGAGGATCTCGCGGGGCGCGTGGAGATCACTCAGGGCGTATAGTTTTTGTGTATAGAATGATCAGATTAGGTTGACATGGAGGAAACATATGTCTTTCTTTTGGGTTGCTTTTATTTTAAATTGGAAGAATGTACATGTACAAATATTGTCATCATGACATGTTATTTTAGATGGATTCCATGTACCGCTTCTTGATGTGTAAATGCTTTGGATTCATATTTCGAGAAACTTTTCCGCTGCTTGTAAATTATAAGGACTTAAATATGTATCCAAAGGTTATATAAAGAAGTAAATATATGTTGTAGTTTAATCTATTTTGAGTAGTATTATACTTTAATTTATTATAATTGAATAAATCTTTAAATAGTTATTTGGATATATCAATGAAGACATGCTATTCCTAGAGTAGACTTTGACTTCAATACATTTGTTCAACTAAAGAAGTAAATATATGTTATACCTTAATTTATTTTGAGTTGTATTATACTTTAATTTATTATAATTGAATTAATCTTTAAATAGTTATTTAGATATATCAATGAACTCAAGCTATTCATAGAGCACACTTTGACTTTAATACATTGGTTGTTTTTGTTAGAAAATAGTGGAACTCTAACATTTTGTTTTTATTAACAACACATTGTATTTGTAGAATTACGATGTGTGAGAGAGTGAGACACCAACGAAAAGAAAGAAACGGTTAAGGGAGTTGGGGGAAAAGAACACAATCTACACTCCCACAACTAAAGAAGTAAATATATGTTACACTTTAATCTATTTTGAGTAGTATTATACTTTAATTAATTATAATTGAATTAATCTTTAAATAGTTATTTGGATATATCAATGAAGACAAGCTATTCCTAGAGTAGACTTTGACTTCAATACATTTGTTGTTTTTGTTAGAAAATAGTGGAACACTAACATTTTGTTTTTATTAACAACACATTGCATTTGTAGAATTATGACGTGTGAAAGAGTGAAACATCAATGAAAAGAAAGAAACGGTTAAGGGAGTTAGGGGAAAAGAATATAATCTACACTCCCACAACTAAAGAAGTAAATATATGTTATAGTTTAATCTATTTTGAGTAGTATTATACTTTAATTTATTATAATTGAATAAATCTTTAAATAGTTATTTGGATATATCAATGAAGACATGCTATTCTTAGAGTAGACTTTGACTTTAATACATTTGTTCAACTAAAGAAGTAAATATATGTTATACTTTAATTTATTTTGAGTAGTATTATACTTTAATTTATTATAATTGAATTAATCTTTAAATAGTTATTTGGATATATCAATGAAGACATGCTATTCCTAGAGTAGACTTTGACTTCAATACATTTGTTATTTTTGTTAGAAAATAGTGGAACACCAACATTTTGTTTTTATTAACAACACATTGCATTTGTAGAATTATGACGTGCGAGAGAGTGAAACACCAACGAAAAGAAACAAAACGGTTAAGGGAGTTGGGGGGAAAAGAATATAATCTACACTCCCACAACTAAAGAAGTAAATATATGTTATACTTTAATCTATTTTGAGTAGTATTATACTTTAATTTATTATAATTGAATTAATCTTTATATAGTTATTTGGATATATCAATGAAGACAAGCTATTCATAGAGTAGACTTTGACTTCAATACATTTGTTGGTTTTGTTAGAAAATAGTGGAACACCAACATTTTGTTTTTATTAACAACCCATTGCATTTGTAGAATTATGACGTGTGAGAGAGTGAAACATCAACGAAAAGAAAGAAACGGTTAACGGAGTTAGGGGCAAAGAATATAATCTACACTCCCACAACTAAAGAAGTTAATATATGTTATAGTTTAATCTATTTTGAGTAGTATTATACTTTAATTTATTATAATTGAATAGATCTTTAAATAGTTATTTGGATATATCAATGAAGACATGTTATTCCTAGAGTAGACTTTGACTTCAATACATTTGTTCAACTAAAGAAGTAAATATATGTTATACTTTAATTTATTTTGAGTAGTATTATACTTTAATTTATTATAATGGAATTAATCTTTAAATAGTTATTTGGATATATCAATGAAGACATGTTATTCCTAGAGTAGACTTTGACTTCAATACATTTGTTGTTTTTGTTAGAAATAGTGGAACACCAACATTTTGTTTTTATTAACAACACATTGCATTTGTAGAATTATAACGTGCGAGAGAGTGAAACACCAACGAAAAGAAAGAAACGGTTAAGGGAGTTGGGGGAAAAGAATATAATCTACACTCCCACAACTAAAGAAGTAAATATATGTTGTACTTTAATATATTTTGGGTAGTATTATAATTTAATTTATTATAATTGAATTAATCTTTAAATAGTTATTTGGATATATCAATGAAGACAAGCTATTCCTAGAGTAGACTTTGACTTCAATACATTTCTTGTTTATGTTAGAAAATAGTGGAACACGAAAATTTTGTTTTTATTAACAACACATTGCATTTGTAGAATTATGATGTGTGAGAGAGTGAAAATATATGTTGTACTTTAATCTATTTTGAGTAGTATTATACTTTAATTTATTATAATTGAATTAATCTTTAAATTGTTATTTGGATATATCAATGAAGACAAGCTATTCATAGAGTAGACTTTGACTTCAATACATTTGTTGTTTTTGTTAGAAAATAATGGAACTCGAACATTTTGTTTTTATTAACAATACATTGCATTTGTAGATTTATGATGTGTGAGAGAGTGAAACACCAACGAAAAGAAAGAAACGGTTATGGGAGTCGGGGGAAAAGAATATAATCTACACTCCCTCAACTAAAGAAGAAAATATATGTTGTACTTTAATCTATTTTGAGTAGTATTATATTTTAATTTATTATAATTGAATTAATCTTTAAATAGTTATTTGGATATATCAATGATGGCAAGCTATTCCTAGAGTAGACTTTGACTTCAATACATTTGTTGTTTTTGTTAGAAAATAATGGAACAACAACATTTTGTTTTTATTAACAACACATTGCATTTGTAGAATTATTGTAACACCTCGTTTTTGAAAGCGAGGGTTATTTTTTTTTCCAAAAGAAATTAAAATAAAACAGAGAAATAAATGAGGTAATACATTTGGATAAATAATTAAGTCATTATAATTTACAAGCAGCGGAAAAAGTTCTCAAAATATGAATTCAAAATATTTACATATCAAAAGTGGTACAGTCTTCCAGTTTAAATATAAAGGCAACCCAAAGAAAGACATTTGTTTCCTCTGTCAACCTAATCTGATCATTCCACAAAACTATACATCCTGAGTGATCTTCACGCACCCCGCAAGATCCTCCTAACATAACTCCAGTCAGGTGTTCCCAACTACATTTCCATCCACAGGGTACGAACCGGTAGGATGGTCCTGGTTCTCATCTGAGGGCAAACCCAGATTTCCACAATAGTTGTAAAGGGTCACCAACCGAAATTAACAATTAACACATAACATTTAAGTTTTTAAATGCACAAAATGACATTTCAACTAAGCATACACCTTAAAAGGGTTTCTATATGCCAAACATGCATAAACAAAGTTGAAAAATCAAGTTTTTAACAAAACAACACTGTTGTATTCGAATAAAGCATCACTGTATTCGAATACAAGGCTGTTTCAGCATTCAGCAGCAAAAACAGCATGTATGTATTTGACTACAACATTCTGTATTCGACTACACAGTAAGTCAGTGGCAAAACAGCATGTCTGTATTCGAATACAGCTTGCTGTATTCGAATACACATCAAACAGCAGCAGGAAAACAACAAAATTCAGCATTTTTTAGCTTTTGAAAGGGTTTGAAAACTAATAAGCACTTACACACAAATTCAAACAATCACACTTAACAATTATAGCGCAATCACCACGACATCTTGAGTTTCGAAATGGTTTTGCAATCAATCACACTTACACACGATTCCAAAACATAACACTTAACAATTATAACACAATTACCACGTCAACTTAAGTTTCGAATTGGTTTTGCAGTCAAACACACTATCTCATAATTTCAAAACATAACACTTAACACTTATAACACACATCATGAGTTTCGAAATAGTTTTGCAATCAAACATGCCATCACACAATTCCAAAACATAACACTTAGCACTTATAACACACATCATGAGTTTCGAAATAGTTTTGCAATCAAACATGCTATCACACAATTCCAAAACATAACACTTAGCACTTATAACACAATCACTACAACATCGTGAGCTTCGAAATAGTTTTGCAATCAAACATGCTTTCACACAATTCCAAACATAACACTTAACAGTTACAACGCAATACCCACACGGACAAGATGAACCAACAAAATCACATGGCATCACCTTGGCTCGACAATCCCAACACGGACAAGATAAACCAACAAATCACATGGCATCACCTTGACTCGACAATCCCAACACAGACAAAATGAACCAACAAATCACATGGCATCACCTTGACTCGACAATTCCCAATACAGACAAGATGAACCAACAAATCACATGGCATCACCTTGGCGCGACAATCCCAACACAGAGAAGATGAACCAACAAATCACATGGCATCACCTTGACTCGACAATCCCAACACAGACAAGATGAACCAACAAATCACATGGCATCACCTTGACTCGACAATCCCAACACAGACAAGATGAACCAACAAATCACATGGCATCACCTTGACTCGACAATCCCAACACAGACAAGATGAACCAACAAATCACATGGCATCACCTTGACTCGACAATCCCAACACAGACAAGATGAGCCAACAAATCACATGGCATCACCTTGACTCGACAATTCCAACACAGACAAGATGAACCAACAAATCACATGGCGTCACCTTGACTCGACAATCCCAACGCAGACAAGATGAACCAACAAATCACATGGCATCACCTTGGCGCGACAATCCCAACACAGACAATTCATTTCTCCACAAAATCATTTTCACGACAACATTAAATAAACGCGGATATTAAGAGATTCCCCATTCTTAATACTCATTTAACTTAATGATTTTCACAAAACAAACATTAAGTAAACATTTGACTTCATAATTGAAAGTTAAATGTTCTGTGTTTAATTGATTTATTTTGTCATGTTAGTCTATCATGCTATGTTGATTTTTTACATGTTGTGCTTAATTGGAGATTGAATATCTTAAATATATTTATAGACTAAGTTTGAATCTTGAGGGTGGTAAGTTAGATATTAATTCACTCACCGCCAATTTCGAGGACGAAATTCTTTAACAAGGGGAGAATTGTAACACCCTAAATTTGATAATAAACTATTTTATTAATTAAATAGGATTTTAAATAATTAATTTGATGTTAAAATTATTTTAGAATAGATGTTGATAAATTTTGTGAGTAATTTTTCGTTATAGGGATGCTTTCTATGATATGTTGGTTTGATAGATATTATATTTTCTTATATGTTTGACTAATGTTAAGTGTGTACATATTTATATTTTAATCATTTTTAAGTATCTCTTATTTTAATTATTTCTAAATATATCTTATTTTAATTATTTATTCTATAAATAATTATATTGAGATCGTAGTAATATTGTATTTGATTTTCTTTGTTTTTATATACTCATTTTGAAATTATGATTATATATATATATATATATATATATATATATATATATATATATATATATATATATTATGATTTAGTAATTAACATAAAATATTATTGTTATATGAATATTATGATGGTATTATTATAATATGAATATTCTGAGAAATAAATATAATTGTAGGGATTATTTTGAATGTGAAAGTTTCAGTCATTAGTAATATGTTTTTATATACTGATTATTTTAATTACTCTAATTTATAAAATATTAGTAATGTTTGGAAAACTAAATGGTGTTTGGAGGAATATTAAAAAAGAGATTAAATAATTATTAGTTTATTTTAACAAAATAAAAATAATAATAGTAAAATATAAATAAAGAGACCAATGGGTTTGACTCTATGAACCCTAATTGTTAATAAAATAAAACAAATCAAAGAAGGAAAGAGAGTTGGAAGGGCAGCTGTAAAACCAAAGAGCAAACACAACAATAACCCTATCGTTTGACACCAATGATGTTCAAGAAAACTTTCTCCATTTTCGCCCAAATTTGAGTATGTTATTTCATTCATTTAACTCGTCCATTACACATAATTTTCCAGATTTTTAACAACCCCAATTTCTCTCTAAAATACCCGACTTCTCCGTTTGTAGAATTTGTTATTTTGCATCGTTCTCCTTCACCGTAAGTCCGATTTGAGTGAAACCAACGCCAAAACGACCGTGTGAAAAGTGGCTATATTATCCACTGTTTGGTTTTCTGATTTATGGTAATTTTCTTTGACCGATTTTCAAATTTAGTTTTTAGAATATCTCCTCATAATTTATTTTTGACGTTTACCCATAAACTGTCGAGTTAGATCGATTGAAGGACAAAGAGTCAAAGAGCAAAGACTGTTTGGGCGTCGAATCATATTCATAGGTGAAAGCGTCAAAATAAGGTAAGGGGTGAGAGAGCGTTTGAATTCATGAGTATAATATATTGTGAGATGAACGGGAAAACCGTATTTCCCAACGATTCATCGGGGCTTGCTACGTACGGCAGTAGCCCTTTGAGAGATAAATTGATTAATTTGAAATATGAGAATTGTGAGATTAAAATGTGAAATAGAAATTTTTATAAGGTGTTGATTGATTTAATTTTCGATACTTGTGTGGTAGTTGATATTTGTTATTATTGTGATGTTGGATGTTGAATGAAATTATGTGTACATGTTTGATTAGATGAAATTATGTGATTTGATAATAAAATATAGATGCATGGTTTGATATATGCTTACGTGATGATAATGATGATTTTTGATTGATGATAGTGATGTTATAAAATTGTGATGAGTTTATACGATGATCATGATTATTTATGATTAATGATATTATAAAATTGTGATGAAAATATTGAAGTACCCCATACTTGATGAGATAGTGATGATTCTTAAATATGGTGCTCTTAATGGAGTAGTCTAAGCTAACGGGGGGAGAAAATAAATATTGTGAATTTGTGAAGTGGAGATTATTTTGTCATCATATAGGTAGGGCCTGACAAGCCTAGTGATTCTGGGGAAGTACAACTGAATGAGCCTGATCGTGGCGGTCTGCTGTCGAGCCTTAAGGCAAGACCTTGGAGGTATTCCGGTGGGGAATTCCTAGGTGACTTGGAGGTAGTACTCCAAATGTCGGGAGCTACCATGCAACACACGTTTACCTCGACTGTCACGTGTATGTGTCTCGGGTTGAGTTGAGGGGATCTATGAGGACAGGGCCAATTTGAATTGTCCGTCCACCGGGATGGTGGCATAGTATCATGGCCTCCTAACCAAGTACTTCAGAGTTAGAATGGTACCACATTGTGAAGTAGAGTCTAAGCTCATGCATAACATTGCATTTCCTTGTGATTGTTTTGTTGTGATTGATGTGTTTTAAAGGTAATATTAATTAGATGATTTGATGCATATTATAATGAGATGATTATTTTACTTGAGTGACTTTGATGTTATAGTATGATACTATTTAATTAAATATTTTGATATATCGTAAAGTGATTATGATACGGTTCTATTATGATTGTTTGCGTGTTCTTCTTACTCATATTATACTATTAACATGATTTCAAAACTCACCTCCTTCGTTGTTTGTGTTTGACTGGCTGGGCCCTGCGTTTGCAAAATCGCAGTTATTACAGGTTAATGAGTCATGAAGTTCAAGTTTGGGAGGAACCCCGCTCTGATAGGTGATACCGGGAATAAGGGTTTTAATTTGTATTTTACTTATTTAATTTGAATCAAATTTTTGTATGAAAACCTTAAAAGTACTAGTAAGTTTTTAGAATTAAATCAAGTAATTATACTTAAATCAAGTTCATTGAGATTAAATTGTATTATTTGGGTAATAAAATTTGAATTGTTGCATGTGTACTTTGAGAAACGTGATATCCTAAATTAGTTACAAAAGTTTTTATTTTCTTGAAAATATAATTTTATTTATCCGCTGCAAATTTTATAACAAGCCTAGGGAAGAAGAAAATGACCTATATGTAAATCCAATGATACAAACTCACCTATTGGATGCACAAGATTGGTTAAAAACCCAAAATTGATTAGAATAATTCGAAGGATGACAAAAATAACCACAATTTTTATCCAATGATACAAACTTACTTATTGGATGCACAACATTTGTTAAACCACCAAAATGGATTAGAATAAGCCTTGGGAGTATGAAAATAACCTAAATGTTAATCCAATGACACAAACGCACTAATTTGATGCACAAGATTATTTAAAGAACCAAAATGGATTAGAATAAAGCCTAAGGTGAAAGAAAATTACCTAAATGTTAATTCAATGACACCAACACACTTATTAGATGCACCAGATAGCTTAAACAACCAAAAAGATTAGAAGAAGCTAAAGGATGACGAAAATGACTAAAATGTTAATCCAATGACACAAACGCACTTATTAGATGCACAAGATTGGTTAAAAACCCTAAAGGGATTAGAATAAGCTGAAGGAATGACAAAAATGACCTAAATGTTAATACAATGACACAAGGACACTTATTGGATGCACAAGATTGGTTAAAAACTCAAAATGGATAAGAATAAGCCGAATGATGAAGAAAATGACCTAAATGTTAATCCAATGACACCAACAAACTCATTCGATGCACAATTGATTAAACAACCAAAATGGATTAGAATAAGCCTAGGGATGATGAAAATGACCTAAATGTTAATCCAATGACAGAAACGCAATTATTGGATGCACAAGATTTGTTAAAAATTCAATTGAATGAAGAATCTTCTTTAAGATAATTGAGAAAACAAACAATAATACATATAAAACCATGACCCCTGATTTACTTTCATTGATTCAAAGTTGTATTGTTATATACTCTTGTTTTAAGTGTTAAGCCATTGTTATATTTTCGTTATTGCGAATCAACAATAATTTTCATTAGTTTAAATCTAAATAATATAAAATCTTGAATAGTTTGATAATTGTTAAATTAATCTACGTAGATACGATAATATTATATATTACTACCATTACTAGAAATCAACGTTTTACCTGCGGATTTAAGCTAAAAATCTGCATAAACACAGGTTACTTGCAGATTTACTGGCATAACCATATCCCTAAGTAAATTCTGCTTTTACAGACGGATTCCTTCAAATATTTTTCGTATAAAAATCCGTAGGTATATCCTACATGAAATTTAAAATACTATTCGCAAGAAAATCCGAAGGTAATTTTGAATCAAAATGTTTTTCAAAGAATAATCCACATAATATTGGCTTAAATTTCCACTATAAACAACTTTTCATAATTTTTTATTTATATGAAAACTTTAACTAAAAATATATGAAAACATTGTTATAAGTAGATTTTTTAAATATTTAATATGAGTCTATGATTTTTTATTTATATGAAAACTTTAACTAAAAATATATGAAAACATTGTTATAAGTAGATTTTTTAAATATTTAATATGAGTCTTTAATTAAAATATTATTGCAATACTCCGAAACAAAATTTATATTATGTTCAGAAATCATAACTAAATATTAATTAAAGCATGATATAACTATTGTAGTACTTTTAGATAAAATTTATATCATGTCCACAAATCATAACTAAATAGTGTTGCATAGATCCCTAAAGCTATTTCATATCAAACCTTCCAATACAATACACAAAAGGTTGAACTTGAATGAAGCTTTTCACCAAGGCTTCCGTTTTCCATTTACTCATACAATAAAAGATTAGAATCTTCATGAAAACAAAATTCAGGCAACTTCACAATGTTCCTGTGTCTGGTCTTTCCAAGAGTTGAAATCTCAGTTAAGAAGCTTCTATCGATGCTTGATGCTCCTTCTCCGCACGAATTCATCTTCTTGACAGCAATAAATTCACCATCATTTGTAACAGCTTTGTAGGCAGCTCCACAAGCTCCTCTTCCTATATCTTCATATTCTGATAAATTTCCAAAAGATCCTTATATGTGAAGCCTTCTTTCGGAAGAGCTTTAAGAACAGCTAAATATCATGAAATTATTGACTAGAGAAAATCAACAATTCTAGTTAAGATCTCATTCTGCTTTTTCTGTTGATGCGTAAACAACTTCAACGTCTCCAGGTCTCCGATCAAGCTTTACAATTGGAATTTTCTAGAGTACAAAAATTACATAAATTAATTAGCCCTGTACTAAAGAATAGCTTAATCTGAATATAAAATAAATGAGTTTGTTCAATAGGTTTCAATAATTTAAACAACCATGAAACTGAATGACAGTTGGATAGAAAGGGCAGATGTTTGTTTACTAACACATTTTGTTGCCTAATTTCATTTGTGTCAATGAACTTGTTGACATTTTCTTGTATCTTATCAAAATACAACTGACCTAGTTAGGTATCCCATATAAAAAAAATAAAAAATTATCCTAGGACCCAAAGTAAAAAACTTTTATAGGTTAATTAAGCGTCTATCATAAAAGAGATTATGTAAATATGTATAGACAATTGGGTGAAAACTACATGAGCTAAAAGTAGCTTATGACAATCTAGAGAACTTTATTGAAATAATCTGAAAACAACTTAATAGGCATCAAGGACATATAGTCAACTTATATGACAGTCTAAAACTATTTTGAACACATATGCAAGTTCTTATGCTATATAACCCAAACAAACTATTCTAAACCCCTCTAAGTAAATAACTCAGCATGTTACATGAACTGTTACACAGTCGAATTCGAAGAATGAAAGTGAGCATCAAATAGCATTTATAAATGACCAAAAGAATGACAGCAAAGGATAGCAAAAGATACAAGACCATAAATAAAATCATCGGTATATCCCCTTTCCTGTTCTCAAGTTATAAACCTCGCAGCTTGTATATGCAGTAGACATGAAATTTTACCAAATCAACATCACATAAAAAGAAAATCCAAAAACGTGCCAAAGAAGAAAATCTATCAATGATTATGGGAATCCAATATCGATTCACAACCATTGTTACTGCGACGGAGTCTACCAAAGTGAATGAGCTGAATATATTATTAGAAGAAAATGATAAATTTGTAATAGTACCTGTGTTAGGATCGTCTAGTTTGCACAATGCAGCAATGTGTCCTAAATCAACAACATGAATGTAATTGCGAACCTGAGAAAAAGACAAGACCTATTCTGTAAGATCCTCAGAAGAAATCAAAGGTAGATCTTAAGAACATAGTGATCAATGAGGAAATACTAAGAGAGGTTGGGTTGATGGGGAATTATGCATGTAAGAATGGACTAACTGTGATTGTGGTAGTTCATTGCGTCGCATACATCGTGATCAATTCATCATGAAAATAATCCAAATTGAAGGGAAATAGTGGATAATATGTGAGCTTAACATGGAAATTTCCAGGTAAAAACCTCATTAAAATAAGTCAAAAACAAAGAGATTGTACTCCAGTTTCATCACTTGTATTATAATCTGTTCCAAAAATTGTCAATGCAGGGCTTCTGCCAACTGCTACTTGTTGAACAAAAGGCATGCGGTTGTTAGGAATTCCACGAGGATCCTCACCAATATTACCACTAGGATGTGCACCAACTGGGTTGAAGTACATCTCAAAAGTGTTATTTTCCAGTCTGGTTCTGCACGGTAGATATCACGACAAATCTCTTCAATGTATAGCTGAAAAATAGCTCTCATTAGATAAAATTGCTAGATTTAAACACTAATTACTACTATTACTAGAAAAACACCATGTTGGCGGCAATGTCACAGGTCAACTAGAAAAACAGGTCAGACATAAGCTTAATTGAAAATACCTCTATGAAAGGAGCAATGGCGGCAATGTCAGAACTCTTTGGCTCCTTCAACTTGACAATGGGGGAAGAGCTGCAACAGATAAGTAAACATAGTTAGGTCATTCATGCTTGGAAATCTAAGTGACCATTTTGGGGGAAGAGCTTGATGAATGTTATGAGACTCTTATCAATGAAATGTGCAACTTGCAAAATCAGAAAGAACATATTTCAGATGTCACCACTCAAACACAATCAAAAGCTCAACTCTGATGATTTTACAAATAGGGGTAGGGTCAACACATTCAATATTTACAAGACCCACTAAGGAGTACCCTGCACGTGAATTCTTATGGAAAGCAAGGAATTCTATTTAATTCACATTGTTTGACATTAAAATTTGTCTAGCCCCTACAAATTTGCTAAAGCTTAACATAGTTTTTCGTACCTTCAAGCATGAAAGTAAAGCATTCCAATAAATGTTTAAAAAACAAAACACACACAAAATTTAAGTAGAAATTCAAAAGAAAATTAAGACAATAGTTTGCAACAGAAGTATTAATTACTAACTACCATCACCATAATATATAACTTTTTAAAACAATTCTAGATAATCTATAATAACTAAAACCAACATCAATCATCTCTCGAAATTGATTTTTTTTCCATCAAATAAAAAGATTGAAGAATCTCACACTCACACTTCATTCATATACGCACATATATTTTTAACGCATGTTTTGCCGTCACCACAACTCCAACAAGAACTCCACCAACCGCTCCAGCCACGGCGCCGATCACACCCCTTTGACTGCTCGATAAAGTGCACTGCTCGATGTGCAACGCTGTTCAAAGCATCATCAGCATCCCTCGCAGCTAAGGATGACAATAAAATCCGCATTCACGAATACCCACCCGAACTCGCTTGATTTGGGCGGAAAAATCTGCTTTAATTGGATGCGGATGCGGTGGGATTTTCCCGATATTAAAATTTGGGGGTGGGGCGGGTTTATTCACCCCACACCGCACTAACCGGTCCCACAAGTATTATTATTGTAATTTTTAAATTTTATATATATATTTAATATTTTTTAAATATTAAAAATTATAATTTTATCTCTATATAAAATATTTTAAATAACATGAATAAAAATATCATGAATAAAAATATCGACTTCTAAAATAGATGGACCAATTTCGTAAATTGATAAAAATAAATTGACCAAAATTAGAATCAAGTCAATTATAATTATGAACCAGAAGCACCCAAAACCAAAGACACCAAAACTAGAGACAACACGCAATCAGAGCAAGCATCTAAAATCATAAAATTTACTTAATTTATATAAAAATAAAATTGCATCTGAAACTTTGCTCGGAATTTGACGCGGAATATGTTGTAGCACGTAAATCCGCAAAGAAATTTAGCTAATGCATACCTCCGGAATTATTTCCGTAGGAAAATCCGCAGGTTAATAGCATAGTATTCTCCACAAACTCGTACACTTCTGGAATTTTGTGTAATAACTTGCTTGAAATAATAAAAGTCATTTGACATTCATTTATTTCTAATTAATATAATAATAATTTTCACCTTCAATAATTTAATTATTGATTTTTAGTGATTATTAAATGATAAAATTCATATTTATTATTATTTCAAGTGTTACAAAAATAAAATATAAATAACAGTCAAATGTTGGTTTTAAAGAATTGACTCATACCGTGAATTTAATTCCCCAGTGTGAGTATGGAGACCTCTTTGATATATTATCTTTAAATAGTTTTATTAATGTTCTTTAAACTTTGAATTCTACAATGATTATGATGAGTTTATTGAAATCTAATTCGTTTAAAAAAAAAAGAAGAAATAAATATTTAAATCAAATAAATAAATGAAAAATTCATTGTAAAGCAGTTACATAACTAGCGCATTTTGTATCTACTTGTTCCTAAACTCTCTCGTATTTGACCATTTCTTTTTCTTAATAACGGTTTCCTTGTCTTCTCTCGTAAGTATTTGTTTTTCTGCTAGTAATAGAAGTTAACCAACTCTACCATATCAACATAATTTATCTCCAATATATCATCTTTCATTTATTCAAAATTAATTTTATTACAAACTAAACCTACACTAATAATAAGGACTAAGGAGTGGTGGTTAGAGAATACTCAGCCATAAAACTCATTTCTTAATCTATTGGTGTAAATGTCAAGACCGCAAATGTACATGTAAAGTGACGTTTGATTAGTTTACTGAGAAAATAATAATAATAATAATAATAATAATAATAATAATAATAATAATAATAATAATAATAATAATAATAATAATAATAATAATAACTTATTTTCTTTTTTGTGTACGGATGTTATACTTTTCCGTTCAAAACATGTGTTTTTATTGATTAGTTTGGTCTCACTATTAGTTTATTTAATAATTATATAATATAAATTTTTTACACGGTCAACACAACACATCATACTCAATAATCTGGTTTAAGGAAGAAGATTAAAGTTTTTAATTGAGTATGACATATAGCAGACAAATTTGCCGTTGGTGTCATATACACGTTAGAAGTACTAGGATAGTGCATCCATGTTCCATCTCCTGCTTTAACTACTACCACCTTAATTTTTCATTATTTTCCACAGTTAACAAATTCATAAATCAGATAGTCAAGAGGACTATATTATTGGTGTAAATTTAATTTATGTAGACGATATTTAAAATTTATGTAAACGATATTTAAAATTTTAAACTCCATACTTTTCTTTAAACTATAAAATTATAATAACAATAGAATATGTCTTTCTAAAATAATTTTAATTACACAGCATTGATAAAAAAAATATACAGCATTTTAATTGAAGGTCCGTATCCATCTATATGATGATGCAGAAATCTCTATACATACCATTTCTTCAACGATAACACACCAAATCAAATAATTATTTTGTTTTTTATTTTTTTTAATATAAGAATAATTTAAATCATATCCATCACAACTGATCAAACCACAATTATCTAATTTGTTTAAAAAGTTTAAGTGTCAGCTCTAGACTTTACCATTAAAAAAGTAAAACAAGTTACGTGGTGGGAGTGAGAATTCAGCAGTTACAAGAAAATAGGGAAATCAAAGACAGTTACAAAGAGAGTTTTGTTTTAATTTAAATAAAATTTATCATTAATGAATTAATATTAAAAAATAAGAAAGAGAAATGCATAATTGTGAGTAACTGCATGCAACTTCCCCTGAATTATCTGAACCCACAAACTAGCATGAAGCATTGAGGTTCAAATCAGTTTATGTATGTACTCTCTGCTCTGTACTTTCGTATACTTGTTTTTCTCACTTCTCTCTCAACAAAAAGGTCCTACGCAGTCTTTTTCTTCCTTCCTTCAATCTAGATACATTTTTGTGCTTTTTTCTTTGTTTGTTGGTTATCATGACACTTAGCACATATCACTCCTATAATTACAATAATAATTTTTACCTTCCTTCTTCTCTTGTTCAAACTACCAATTCAGAAATTATCACTTTTCAACCTCAAGAACAATTGTGTTCTTATGTTGATGATGAAAGTTTTCTTTTTCAAAGTCCTTATGTTTACTCAAATGAGACTAATTACCCTTCTTCTTCTCAGCTACTTGATGATACCATTTTGAATGAAAACTTCATTTCTATTAATGAAATTTTCTCAAATGAACAATATTATTGCCCCCTTCCATGTGCAAAACGCCAGAAGCTATGTCATGAACAAATCGAAGAAGAACAAGAACTTTTGAATTCAACCAATTGTTTCTTGAACGAATTTCTTACTTCAATGGAAGGAGAACCGCCACCGCCGCCACTGCCCTTCTATGCTGTTCAAGAGTTTAATAATGAGGGAAATAACATTGTTAATGTTGGGAGCGATGAGAAGAAATTAGTCAAGGAAAAGAGTGTTTCTACGCAGAGTGTAGCTGCGAGAGAAAGGAGAAGGAAGATAAGTGAGAAAACACAAGAACTTGGTAAATTGGTTCCTGGTGGAATTAAGATGAACACAGCAGAGATGCTTAATGCTGCTTCTAGTTATGTTCAGTTTCTTCAAGCTCAACTTCGAATGCTTCAACTTATGCAAACATTAACTAAGGTATATATATTCATATTTTCTTCATTATTAATTAGAGCTCATGTTTTTCTGTTAATAAGGTTTTTGCTTTAAGTTTTGTACGATTTTTGGTTATTACGTAAATATTCTTCATTTTGTATGAAGACAGCTATAGTAGATTTGCTTAATTTTATCTTATAAGTGTGATCTATGAACTATGTATGACTAAGTATTGTCTCAATTTTGAGTAAAAAATTGATTGTGTTTTTTGTTATGTTTTTTTTTTTCTTTTCTTTCTTACTTTTATTCTAACCAAAATGTTGGGTTAAGGAAACGGTT
>JBBPBR010000001.1:40783208-40827404 GCA_037974775.1 Cicer pinnatifidum | reverse complement strand
TATTTTTTTATCTATTTAAATATTCAGTTTTTTTTTTACTTTTTGTTTTTCAAAATAAAAAAAATAAAATAAAAAACACTCTTTGTTTTCATAATACTTGGAGGAAAAGAATATTAAAAAGTTCATAATCCCATGATCGTGACTATTTTTAATTTTATAAGCTAAATTCTAAACATTAAATAAATAAAATTGATGAATGTTCCTTCTATTATTAGTGGACCCTAGAATAATATTGGGGATGCCAATAAAATGAACATTCTTTCTTTAGTTAACTCTTAATTATTATTTTTGTTTTATATATATGTGATGTGACAAAATAAATCCACAAATATAATTGATTATTGCAGGAAGATAAGGAAGGTCCTTCAAGTGAAGATCTACAGAAACTTGTTGTTTCTCCTTTAGTTCAAGAGAGATTGTATTCAGAAGAAATGTGTTTTGTTCCAAAAGAGTTTGTCACCACCACATTGACCAATCATCATGATGTTCGATCACAACCTACCATCCTTAAGGGTCTTAAACAGCTTATTGGATCACAAATTGAGAAGAAACCAAAGCAAGAATAATGTTACTCCATTGTTTTTTCTCTCCATTTTTTAGTCATGCTTTATTTCATTTTTTATTTTTCATTTTTGATGTTGTTTCCAAAATATGGCTCTCATCTCGCGAGCCTTAACTCAATTTTTTGAAGTTCATTTTGCTTGAAAGAAGAATCCTCTTTATTTATATATTTTATTTATTATCATTGTATTGGTTAAGTGAAACTCTTGCTTTATGCTACATCTCAATACTCTCTAGTCTATTCATTTTTTTATTGTTATTTTTTTTATTTTGTTTTGAAGGAACTAATTTTATGATCTTAATTACATCAATTTTGATAATAACAAATTATATATGAGACTTAGCTTATTTATCCTAGTTGATAACGCTGAAAGGGGAGTTTGCACCAGTATACAAGTGCATCTTTTGTTATGCAACAAGTAGATCAGTGTTTCTTTCTTAAAGGCTATTTTGATTGTTATTAACTTTTTTAGGATAATTAATCCATTTTATTAAAGACATCTAGTCTAGCATCACAAGTTATATAGTCTTTCCATTTTTTAGGAAGAATTGAAGACCACACTCAATCGTACAACAGCAGCATCAGAGAAAACATGCAGCAATCCAACAGCAGCGTTAACACTATTTCAACACGAGAAAGCATCAACAGAAAACCAGTAACATTTATTATATACTTCCATTGTTTTCGTAAGCAGTTTAAATAGTTTTGTAAATAATTAATATGTTTTTAGTGAAGAATATATAAATAAAGAAATATTTAGATCACAAAAATAATTAGTTGATAGCTGATTATGAAATATAGTTATGGTCAAACTACTTATCACTTAATGAGATATTTAGCTGATAGAAGATTAAATGACAATTAAGGAGCCAAATATGGATTGATTAAAAGATTGCTCGGCAACTCAAATAGGCTAAGTCAAGATCATGTAAATTAAGATCTTGTCAACCAAAATCAGTTGAATCCAACCAAGATCATATAACTCATGATCAATTAAACCAAAGAAAAGTTGAATCAAATTCAATTACTCAAATGAGATAGGCAGATGAGTCAGTTGAACATAGTTGCTAAGTTTAAATGGGCTTTAGGCCTATTATTTGACTGATGTGAATGTTTAATGACCTAATCATGCAGCTGACGAAATCAGGGACAGTTAGAGATTCAACCAATTCAAAAATTTGCACTCATTCTCCTATAAGATTAAGGACAAGGATTCGGAATATTCTTACAATCAATAAATCGTATAGCAGACATTTACATTATCTTCGGAATAAGAAAATTGGGATTGGAGCACATGGACGGTTTAACATTTGGAGCTTACAACAGATCCAATTCTCAACAGACAATGTAGCAGCAAAAGTTTCAACAGCTTCCAATTCTTCCCTGGACGGATTTCAAAACATTATTATTGGATATGTAAAGCAAATTAACAACTGAACCAACCATATAAATCAACATACAAAATGTGTTACCTAATATAAATATAACCATAGGAAATTCCTCGATTTTAAAATTACTAGTATCATTGCATTGACATTTACCAAAATAGATTTGACTCCTCCGAAGTAAGCGATGTGTTATTGTTTATTGAGTATTTCTCCTTATTATTATAGTTAATAAAAATATTAAAACCAAAATGTTGGCGAAAACTACAAAATTTTCAACAAAATGTAACAACCATTGTAGCATTGACGCAACTAATCGAAGGCGTGTTCCAGTGTCCAACACGTATCGGTGTTCGATACTGACACCAACATATTGATTTCATAGGTAACAACCATATAATAGTCATGCACAAATTAACTCATATCACTTGTAAAGGGAACAGTTTAAATTACTTCAATATATCTTAATCAACCAGATTGACATGCTCAGTGACACTTCAAATATTCATATGTAATTTAAGAGATTGATGGGGAATCAGGATATTTGGCAGCACAAAGATGGATTAATATAGAGAATGAGAAATATCACCGTCCACCGGGGTGCCCGACGTATACCACTATGCTAATAAGCCCTCCTGGTATTAGAATTCTCTTTGCAGCTTCTAATGCCATTAACGTTGTTTCTGATCTTGTTTTTATTTCTTTGTCACCGCCCGGAAGATAACCTAAGTTGAAGGCAACAAGCCTAAAAATTATGCAGCACATTAATAATCAATAGAGTTCAACCTTAAATTTTCAAGAAAATGGCATCAATAATAACCGTGACATGTGTTTTTGTACCAATAATATATAAATGGAATGAATACCAAGATTACAGTTAACAATCTCTAGGAGCAACATAACATTTAATTATATGATAGCAGAAGTTATGACAGTTTACATATAATTCAGTTTTTTTTGCAAATCTAGAGACATATCCATTTACTCTTGATGCGATTCATGCAAATGAAACTGAGTTGGAATTAAGGCTGAATTTATAGCTTTTTGTTCGAGAAATCTATTCAATGAAGAACGTAAAAGATATCAGATTAAGTTTGGCAGTTATTTTCAACCATAAGTTTCTAAAAACAAAATAAGATTAAGAACAGAGAGATGATCAAAGTTAAGGAAAAGTGAGCACCTAATAGAGGTATTCCTTTGAACAACTTCTTCCATTTTACTATGGCAAATATTGAATAGCTTGACAAGTTGTTTCTGCATAAATTTGAAAACAAAGAAAAAATTTGATCATAATTACAGCAGGATTGAATGTTATCTGATTATATTTGTATACTGGTAAGCATATAGATACAATATTATTCGGAAAATATCAATAAATAATGGCTTGTTTGTTTTAGCATAGACATATTTGAGGACACAAAATAAAGTAAAAACGAAGTTTTTAATTTAAAAGAAAACTGTTATTGTGATAGAACAAGACCCTAACATTATAAGAGATGAAACCTTCACACCTTTATAGTCCTCACCTGATTGGAAGTAAGTGATTCTTCTAGCAACAAAGAAGTCTTATCTAAAGCATCTTTCTGAATGTCCAATGCATACACATAACCATTATGTGAATCATCAGCAACCAAATTGAGCAATGCTAAGGTGTCAAAACCGTTGCCACATGTGGCATCGATGACTGTGTCTCCTTTCTGGATAATATGTTTCCATACCCTATTAGAAACAAAAGAAGTAACTCATATCAAGGTTATAGCATTGTCATCACAGAGTATATAGATACGTAGAATAATAATAACAAGCAAGCATGCCAAATAGAGTTCTGTAACAAACCTAGAATATGTTCACTTTTAATTCAAGCCAAGCTACTTTAGAATCAATGAAGCTGAAAATGTACAAAAAAGAAAGCCTCTAAAGATATAGCAAAGGGAAATTGCCACAAACTATTTCAATGGTCTGTTTGGTTAAGATTTGTTTAAAAATGTTTTTATAATATTTTTTCTTTTTGTTATAACATTTTTAAACAAGAATTTTAAAAATAAAGCTTCAAATGAAATTTTGTTTAAATAGTTTATCTTAAAATATGATTTTAAGTATTTCATCTATTTTCTACAACATTTTTTGGATAATGAAATTTCAAAAAATGATTAAAATGAAAAGTTATTTTGAGAAGTTTTTCATAAAAATTATTTTTGAAAGATATCTTAAAAAAAATGTGATTTTTATCGTGTTAAAATCTCAAATAATGAATATTTAAGTTATTAAATGTCAAATATTTTTTTTTAATTGATAACAAATGAATCTAAAAATTTCTCCTATTTTCAAGTAAATTTTCATAAAAATCATTATTTAAAATATAAAGTAAATTCACTTTTTCAAAATATTAAAAATACGACCCAATAACTAATTTGAAAAATAGAAAAGCAAGCAGAAACAATGAAAAAAAAACACAGAAGAATTTAATTAAAAGATATATGATTACACATACATGTGAGCAACATCCGTAGCCCTCTTCTTTCCAAAGAGGAAGCTCAAAAAAACATCCTCTAGTCCTGAAATAAAAATACATGAAAAGAGAAGTTGTTACAAAAATAACATTTTTTAGGGAAATAAAAGGGTACCTGAAAAGGGAAAATCGTTGGAGAAGGAAGAAGAAGAAGAAGAAGAAGAAGAAGAAGATTGAATGTTATTGGCCACTGGAAAAACACCATTGTTATGTTTAATGGGTTTCACACAGAAGCAACAGTAATTTCTGGAGATGTTGATTATAGTCTTTGCTTGAGAAGGAAGAAGGAAAAAGAGTCTCCGAGGAGAAGAAGAAAAAGAAGAATGTGTAGTGAAGGGTTTGTGAATTGCAAATGCAAAAGAGAAATGAAACCTCAAAGATAACATCAGTTTTTCAAATAAAATGAACAAAAAATTGATTAAAAACTTGAATTAATTGAATAAACTGTATAGTGTCGTCGTAAAAGCATCTTAGCGATTAAAGAGGGTAGTATGTCGTCAAATATATAGATTAAATTTAAGTAATTAAATATAAAATCAATAGAGTTATAATTTTTTTTGAAATATTCTTAATTTTATTAATCTATTTGAGAAAAACAGTTAGAGATTAATTTGGTGTGTTATTCAAACAAATACAATTCATCATTGTTTGTATAAATTATTATCAGTCGTGTAGTTGAATTTATAAATAATTATAAAAATAGTTAAACATTATTAATCATGTAATTATTGTAATTGATAAATATACAATTAGTTTCTGTAGAATAATTAAGAAATTTTTTATTTTGATAGAACTAAAATTAAATTTTTTAGATTTTATATATACTTAATTTAAAATTATTAATTACTCAACTATTAACAATATTGAAATCTTATCATAAAAATGAACAAATTAAAGAAGAAAAAAGTTGTTTTCAATTAAAACGTTGTGGCATTGTTGAAAATTTTAATATCATTGCTTATATTTCCTAAATTCCTACAACACATTCTCTCTCTCTTAAGATCTCTTAAATTGGTTTCTGTCACCGATTATGCAGCTATTACTCGTGGAATGTTTGTCAAATGTGAATATAATTCTATTAAGCTATTTGTTTCTTTAGTCAATTCAGTATCTTTATAAAATTTTTGATATGTAATGTCTAAGTCCTAAATATTTTATTTCACTAAATGACTCAATTTTTTTTAAGATTATGTTGTCATATCAATTGCTACCTAAATTATTCTTCTTTTAAATTGATCATTCTTAAAATCAAGTTCACTGTAGTCTTTTGTATTTATGTAGTAAGAATATCAGTAATTGTTTGATCTCAATCTAATAGTTGAATAAAATACAAATTTATTTTTAAACTAATAAAATATCAAACTTAAATTTGGGTTGTTTGAATATTGATCGAACAACTATAAATACATGACTGGATCAATTTTTTGATTGTTGTCAATTAAGGACAGTTATTCTTGTAGGACTCTAGATGGGTGAGTTAGTTAGGTTGTCATGCATAACTTACCAGCAAGTCTTGCTTGCATGACCATAAAAGTAAATGCATAGTGTTTAGACATACATACCCAAAAAAAATAAAATTCTAATAATAATAGTTAAAGACTTGATTTTACATTTTGTTTTTGTTTTAAAAAAGTGATTTTTTTTTTTTTTTGTATGTATGTGCATAAGCACTATGCATTTAGTCTTGTTACTATGCAAGAATATGTTAGGTTTTATGATGAATAAATTAAATTTTTAATTTTCTTATATTGATTTTTCTTTCAATTCAAGTTAATGAATTGATCATCTCATTCGAGGGTGCAAATCAAAGTTTGTTGATGGGTGTCACTAAGGTGGAATTAATGTGATATAATACTATTAGACTGATATGAATGTGATAAAGTAAGACAAAACATATGATTAGTTGATGTTCCATTGTAGTTGAATGTATTCATTCATGTATAGTTTATCCTCTTTATTCTCCAAAATTATTCAAATATATATATCAAAATATAGATTCGACTCTCCAAATCATCCCTTCTAAAACTCTAAAAAAACCAACTCGCAAATAGACTATAAGTAATTAAGTAATATACATATTAAGGGTTTAGGGTTTAGTGAAGTTGATTATTGAAGTTTGGTGAGGATTGGATTAAGAGTTGGTATAGGTTTGACTCTCCAAAGTCATCTTGTCTAAAACCCTCCAAAAACCAACTCACAAACAAATTCCATGTAATTAAGTAATATACATATTAAGATAAGTGAAGATGATTATTGATGTTTGACGAAGATTGGATTAAGATTTGGTATACATAATTTGAGGTAACTCATCACATAGGATTTAGTGTAAGTGTTGATTGTAATTGTGGTTGTTCATAAGTTTTGACTTGTATCATAAATGTGATTACTTATCAACTTTTTAATCATGATTGTGTTAAAACTGAACAATTGAAGAAAACATCTAAATTAAGAGTACTAAAAGTCCTAGGAAGGGCCAAAAATTAAAACACTAGGAAATGTGTCATTTGCAAGAGTCAAGCGACGGCTACATAGCCCTTGCTATTTCATTGTCGGAATAGATTTGCTAGAGTCAAAGTTCGTGGAATGAACTGAGTGTTGAAGTCAACTGAAACATATATAAGACTAAATCCCTCATAATAAAATAAAAAATAAAATAAAATATTTTTTCTAAGACTATACCTTCGGAAATGGTAATATTAAAATAAAAAAATTTATTTTTATATTCTCATTAAAATTATTTCATTATTTCAGCTAATTTATAAATTATTATAATAAATAATTATTTAATATTTAATTTTCTTTATAAAAAAATTATTTATATTTAATTCAATATTTATATTATAATAAATCATTTAAAATTTAAATAATTGATTATTTAAATTAAAATAATAAATTATTTATATAAATGATTTTTATTATGATAAATTTCTTAAAATTCTATAATTGATTAAAATTTTATTAAAATACAAAATATTATATTTTATATTTAATTAAATGAAATAAAAATATTAATAGAATTTGAAATTATAATTAATTACTTAAATTTTTAATTTAAATTATTTCAAAAATACGACAATGATAAAAAATTAAAATCCCAATATTGAAAACTAAAAATACTAATATCTATAGTAATGAACAGTGAGAGAAGAAAATAAGAAAATAACAATGAGAGAAATGTAGACTGAAAATCCCGAAGAAGATAATGAGAATAGAGAAAGGAGAAAATAAAACATGAGAAGAGAATGAAAAAGAGAAAAGAAATTGTCAAAATAGGGAATAAAAAAATAAACAAGATAAAAAAGAGAATAAGAAGAACAAATAATAGAGCAAATGGAGGAGAGGAACTCTATTGCTGTGTTTATAAAACGCATGGGTCATTCCCTACAGCTTTAATCCTTAGAAAGGTTGACTATCGTGACAGCTATGGCTTAAGGAAAATTAAAAAAATTCATTTGGCGCTCTCTTTCTGATCGAGTGCTTTATAGCCCTTGAAAATGCACTTGATATAATACCGAGACTTTTAGTTCTCTAAAATGTCTAAATTTATATCATGCCAAAGTATTCCAAGGGCTTTAACCTTTGATAATGAACTTGGATTTGTAGACTTCTAAGTGATATTTTGAGGGCTAAAAACACTTTAAAATATTTTTCGAGGGTTAAAAAGTCATCCGTAAGACATTCTATTTTAGATGATTTTCTTGTAGTGTATCATAATGCATAAAACGTTCATGTCATGACTTAGATTGCAATCACATATATCTTTAGATCATTGCTCAACGGTGAATCTAGTATGTAGTCAATGGGAACAGGTAATATACTTACTTCTAAAGTTAGTTTTATTTTGTCATGTGACAACTTCAATTATTGAAAGATGTTTATTGGCTATCATCTTTGTGAAAATAGAATGTGCAATCGTATAGAGGATGAATGATTGAATGATTTGTTAGTAAAATATATTAGAAAGTGTTGGAAATAATAATACTTTAATGGAAATTGATTGAAAATAATGATGATAGTTATGAGAGCTAGTTTTGTTCTGAATTGAAAAAAATGAAGAAGTCTCAAATAGAAGGAATATCACTCGTTAGTAGGATATATAAACTCGATGTATGAGACTTGGGGAGGGCCATAAGGGTACCTCATTTTGTGAATGAGGGAGAATCCAAGTAAATAGGCCACTACATGTGCGCCGCCATTGTCTTGCACAATAGAATTATTGAATAATTTTAAAATATAAAATTTAGTAAAGAGTTAGTAATATTTTTAGAATTAGTTTAATCATTATAGATATATATTTTGTAATAGTTAATAATATTTTTATTTGTTGCCTTCTCCAACCGAAATTTCTACTTCTAATAACAAATAAATATTGACTAGAAAGATGCTTCATCAATTCATTGAAAGAAAATATAAAAGCGTGGTGTTACACAAACAGAATTAACAAAATAGAATCAACATAATTGATACTATGTATAACTTGAGTAACTGAAAATCAAATAGAAACTAATTAAGCATATATAGCTTTAAGGGTTTATGATATGTTAATAATATCAGTACAATCACTAGCAGCAAAAGACAACATTTTCCCTTCAAGATCATATTCCACTTGAAAATTAACTTGCGCCACATTTCCAAGGACGGAAATACCTTCGATATTGGATGGTACTACTGCCAAGCATAGCAAATTGTTTTCGATCAATATAAACATGTTAAATGGATTCAAGGTAATGTTAGCTCCATTAAAATGCAAGATCGTATCAGGAAATTCGATATCAGGTTGAAAAGGAAAACAATAGTGTAACGGATTTGGAACATCTTCCACTGACTCAATCCCAATTGTTTGTTTCATGGAAGTTAGAAAATTATCAAAAAATGGTTGTTCAAGAAGTGTCAATGTTGTCCCTGAATCAATCACAATGTTGCCATCGGTTCGACCGGTTTGAAGCGTGTTTTGTCCGATAGTTATGCCCTGAAGATTTAGTTGGTAAAGAAAATGTTGAGAAGAGTTCATTATGAGAGGAGTAGACACAACACTATCACCTTTTATAATAGCTTGATTCCCAAATTTCAATTTACTAGTTGAATTTGAATTAAAAGGAAGTAAACAATAGGAGAATTTTCTACCAATAGAATCACCAAGTTGTGAAATTAGTGACAATGGCCCTGCTCCTAGACCAACAATTCCTACTGGTTTACCACTAGTATCAGCTGTGAAATTATTGTAATATCCACATCCAAACATAGACTTAGGAATTGTAACATTTTTACCAAAACTAATGGAATCAACAACCAATTCACCAATAGTGAATGATTTGTCACCATAAAAGTATGAGTATATACATTGTTGGGATTTTCCACATGTGTGTTGCTTTGTAGGAAGTAGTGTGCAAGATTGTGAATCACATGGCACGCTTGTGAAAGTTGAAGACTTGTTGCTATCATATAATGGAGTGTCTTGAGGGAAACAACTCTCACATGGAGAACATTGTACCCATGTAAGTTCACTCCCTGTGTCAACAATAGCAAATCTTTCAACCGGGGGGGTGCCAATATAAATTCTAATCAGAAAATCACCATTATTTGGAATTATAATTGATTCGGATGTTTCATTTTCATTTGACAACAGAGAAAGTGAAACTCTCTTAAGTCTACTACTTGAACGTAAATCTGCATTTCTTAATAGGTCTAATGTGGACATGGAGGGATTGTAATAGGGTGACATAGCAGAATCACGGTGTATAAGATCAATGCTAAAACCACTTTCGCTTATAGTTGCTTCAATAATTGATATTGAAAAAACTGAACATAGTGCTAAAATGAAGAATACTAAAGCATTCATTGAATTCTAGGAAATACTGCACGCTAAAAAAGCATCCAAGGAAGCAGGTTAAAGTGTTTCTATTTATGCATTTTTTAGTTAGTAATAATTTTTTTTTTGATTAAAAATGTTTAATTAATATGAGAGATGTTTTACAAACCGAGGACACACTTTTTAATATATTTTATTTAATTGTTTAAAATTTAAATATGTCCTGTTAAAATATGTTGATTCTATATAAATTTAATGTAACTCATGCATTTTAATCAATTAAAAAAAAAACGTTGAAAAGAGTGTATTAAATAATATGTTGTTAACCGTGACGGATATTGCACAAAATGTTGAGGGGTTGATAACGACAAATATTAACTAAAATGTTATAATTGAAATTTATAAAAGTCATATAGATTTTTTTTGTAGAGTTTAACACAATTCATACATAAGTTGAAGAAGTTAGAATATCAATTCTCAGAACAAATAAAATATATCCACTTTATAGTTTCATCTTTGTCGAAAACTTTAATCTTGAAAAATACATCAATTTTTGTATGTTTAAACATTGTGTTACTCCTAAAAAATACACAAATTAATTAAAATAATTCACAATTAACACGATGTCAGGTGTTAGAGTTTGTCGTTCGAGATTAATTAATTTATCATTTGATATTAGGTAATTTATTTATATATAGAACTTTTTTTATTAATTTTATTATATTTTCTCGTATAAATTCTAATAAATGTGTACCTCATTTTTTTTCTTCCGTTACATAATTTCTAATATGATTAACGACTTGAGCTGTGATTTAGGAACAATTGAATAATCTCCTTACATTGACATAAAAGATAATGTAAAATTAAGATGATTGCCAACAAGAACCATTGACATTTATTTTTTTTACTTTATTTACATTGAAAAATTAGTTAAATGAAAGAGAAAATTGAGTAAAAAATGTGAGTTTCTCAAAATAGGTTTAAAGTTATTTTAATAATTTATCAATATTTATTTTAATAATTTATTATTGTTATTTGTTAAAATTTAAATAAATAAAAAATATAGAAAATGTCGTGGCATCTATCCGCTCCCAACAAATCCGTCACTTGTTGTTAATATTTTTTTTAATATAATATGAATAATATTATAAATTAATTAACAACTAATATTTTAGTTTGACTTTTATTAC
Organism: Cicer pinnatifidum; assembly: GCA_037974775.1. Taxonomy (NCBI): domain Eukaryota; kingdom Viridiplantae; phylum Streptophyta; class Magnoliopsida; order Fabales; family Fabaceae; genus Cicer; species Cicer pinnatifidum. Next base: position 40,815,949 of record JBBPBR010000001.1, on the reverse strand, counting down.
TAATAGGTAACTTCCCTTCGTTATGATGTTTACTTCAAATATTTATAAAGCAAAGCGGCCAAATAAAACTTTTGCATCATAAAATATAAAAGGTTAAGATAGTGAACATAAAAGGCATGTCTTTAAGCATAAGTCAAAAGTCATAGAAAATAAGAGAATATTATCATTTATTTTTTGTAAAATAAGAAAATAGTATAACACAATGAAATATGGCTTTATAACACATTGAAAAGCCAATACGTGAAGTCTACTAATTATTATTAAATGTCAGTTGTTGTAAAAAAAAAAAGTAAAAATAAGTTATTAGAAGATAAAATAAAAAAATTGCAACTATTTTATTGAAAAATACACAATTTATTATAAAATTAACCAAAACTAAAGCTAAATAAAGTGTAGAAGAATGAACACAAAGGAGAAGAAAAAATTGAGAAAAGCGAATATAAGAGTATTGAATTATATTTGTCCAAATACACTTCACAATGTTACAAAAATCCTATTTATAGGACACAAATTGGAAAATTCATCCAATTGAATTCATACACCTTAATTAAATGGAGACAAACATAATGAAATAATAATTAGAATCATAAAACACAACTGAAAACTAAATTCAAAATACAGTTTACAAATTATTTTGGTAGACTTATAAATTACTATTACAACTTGAACTAATTTAAGTCGTTAATAAATTTTCATTGCATCATAAAATTTAATACATCAGAATTTTACAACTAATAAGTCTGGATCAATCTTCAGGTGCTAATATCAAAATAAAGGGGCAAGATAAAATCTCAGTGAGTTTAAAAATAGAGGGAATGGTTGTTTAAAAATATGTCTTTAATAAATATGTATAAAAACATGAAATTATGATGCACCTCATGATGAAGTTCTTAACTTCAATTTTTCATAAAGGCTTAACTAAAATCATTATTTTATTATTATTCTAAAAAATATGTCTTTTCCTTGAAACAAGGAAAATTCTCCTAATATCTTAACGTGGGTCACCAAGATAATTGAATCATAATTGGTAAAGGTGGTCTAGTCAAATCCCAACATGTGTCGTGATTGTTCTCCTCTACTTGTTGTTCCATGCCTAGAACAAATCTGAATGTCGCACCGTGAATAAGGTCATGCATGATCTTATTAATGAGGATGTAATGCACTTGAGATGTTATGTATGCAATGCCTTGACAATATTATGTTTGAAATGCATCATCACTCCATAACACTTATAATAACTTAACATTATATTGAAAATCAAGTGAGAATTAAATCCTAAGTCCCTTATCAAAGGTGGAACTAGAGGCAAAACTCCTAATCAGAGGTGGTGCAATTTGGAGTAATAGATCAAAGACAACATGACCAGATGAACACTTTAACCAGAGGCAGCATGGCTAGAAGCATATAGATCTGAGGCATCATAAACAGAGTTGAAGAATATGTGACCAATGATAGAGTTAGAGGATACATGTCTAGAGACAAAATTAGATGATACATTACCAAATGAAGAATCAGAGGATACATATCCAGAGGAAAAATAAGAGGATACGTGTTAAGAGTAAGAATCAAAGGATACATGTCCAAAGGAAGAATCAGAGGATACATGTCCACATGAAGAATCATATAATACATGTGTAGAGAAAGAATAAGAGGATACATGTCTATATAAAAAATTAGAGGATACATGTCTAGAGGAAGAATAAGAGGATACATGTCCAAATGAACTTAGATCAAAGGCAATGTGATTAGAAGAGCTTGGATCAAAGGCAATGTGAACAAAAGAAAGAAAGAAAGAAAGAAAGAAAGAAAGAAAGAAAGAAAGAAAGAAAGAAAGAAAGAAAGAAAGAAAGAAAGAAAGAAAGAAAGAAAGAAAGAAAGAAAGAAAGAAAAAGGGAAATAGTAGAGGCAAAATGAAAGGATAAAATCAGGAGCAACGTAGAAGAAGAAAAATCAAAGGCAAAATAGAAGAGTATTATCATAGGTAAAATAAAAGTAATTTACCAAGGCAAAATACATGGTATAATATAACAACTAACTGAGACAAAAATAGAAAGAGAAATCAGAGGTAGAAATATTTAAACTTGAGAGATGACATCAGAGACAACATGTCCAAAAATGTAAGTTAATCATCAGAGGTAGAAGATCCAAAATCATGAGTTAAGAATCAGAGGCAGAAAGAGAAAAGGCACTAGAGGCATACATATTTGTTCCCATTGTAAGCTATGCATCTACATAGTTCTTAATCGTATTTTTCTCAGATTCCTAACTAACTTATCAACATAATCATCACACAATTAAAATAACAACATGCATGATCATTAAACACAGTTTGGGTGCATATTTCACAAACACCTACATACTTAAAAGTTCCACTTTTTCAATTTCTCTGAATTTTTTCTAACCAATTTTAACCCAGAAATGATTTCACGAATAAATGAAGAATTTTCAATTAACTTAACCCATAACCCTTCATGCTAAAATAATTAAATGTAAAGAACTCACTTAAATGGCACTCAAGAATAAGATGATTCTAATTCAAAGCAACTATGAGATCCTCTTGAAGAAGGGTTCCCTACTTCACTAATTTGAGTTGAGTCGCAAGGATGAAGAGACAAATTCTCACATGCAAGGCTGCTAGGCAGCTTTGGGGGACTTTAGTGAACTTCTAGTCTTGGAAGAGAAGGAAAAATTGATGATTTGGAAGAAAATGTGAATAGTAACAATGGGGTTACCCTTTAGACTAGTAACATGAAAGAGAAGAAAAAAAATGAGAGAATGATTGAGTATTTTTTTTCCACGAAAAGTACTAAATAAGGGGAAAGAAATAAATGATCATTTTTGGCCATTTGGACATTCCCCATATTACCCTTTTGTCGATGCCAATTTTAATTAAAAAAAATTTATTTCTAAATTAATATATTAATACTTTGAATCCTTTATTTTTAATATATTTTAATTAAATGTGTTATTACACAAATCTAATAACCTACTAGTATATGAACAATCTTACATAATGTGCAATTAACATTTCACTAATATCAATGAATATTGTAAAACCCATAATTTTAAATTATACTTAATGTATTTTAGTGTATTTTGGTATTGAACTCAGAGGCTTTTTAGCCATGTTATCAATATTTTATAAGTTTAAATGCCCAAAAATATATTTTGATGCCCCGATTAAAATTACTCATCGATAAATAAATTAAATTAAGTGTGGTGAATCTTTTACGAAGAATTTAATTCTGGGCAGTTTTGTTAAAAATATCTCGAGTTGCTGAAAATTGTATTTGTCAATTGAGTTGCGACGAGAGTAGATATTTTTAACAAAAAGTGGTTGGAAAGTGATGAGTGAAATGGTAATTTTAATAAATATCTAGATATTTTTAGATATTTGTTGAGTTAGAATTAATATATATATATATATGGTCGGAGGGAAAAAGAAAGTAAAAAGGAAAAGAAAGGAAATAGAAAGGAAGGAAAAAGGAAGAAAGGAAAACTAAAGGAAAACATAAAAACATTTTTCCTCTCCCTGTTACTCGAGAGCTTAACTTCCTCCCTTCTCCATTTTTCCTCTTTTGCTTTCTTTGCTTTCTTTGGCTTCAAGAAAAGGAACCCAAGACTGGGTTGGTGAGAAGACAAGGATTTCTCATCTTCATTCTTCCTCTTTGATTCGAAAACGAAGAAAAACGGTGTTAGGGATTTCAAAACCGTCAAACATAAATCCCGACTTTTCTTCTAGATCTAAGCTTCGTTTCGTGAAGAGATAGAAGGGAAAATTGCTCACCGCCACGCTATGGTGCTAGTGAACTAACTTTGGAAGTGACGTCGCGAACAAATATTTTATCAGAATTACACGCGGTACCTTAATCGCTCGTTAAAGCTAACATTAAGGTAAGGGCTCCTTCCAAACTTTTAGTTTGCATTTAGGGACTTATCTGTGGTTGTGTGGAAAAGAATTTTGTTAGCGTTGAAGTGTTGATTTGGGGAAAATGAATTTAATGCTTTTATAGGTAAAATTTAAGAGTTGGGTTTTTGGCGGTATTGATGAGTGTTTGTGGAAAATGAATTTAACTCATTTATCTGTGGTTTTGAGGAAATGAAATTTTATACGTTTGAGTGTTGGGTTGTGATGATTTGTGCTTGTCGTGTTTGACGTGTTCATAACTAATATTTATAAATTTTGAGATGTGTTTGTGTGGATTTTGTGGAAAAATGAATTAATGTGATTTGGTGTGAATTGTAGATTGAATTTGAGAATATGTCTGAGTATGTTCTGTGTGGAATTTGAAAATCATTAGAATTAAACGGGTATTAAAAATGAGGAATCTTTAAATATCTACGTTTACTTAATGTTTGTCGTGAAAATCATTAGAGTTATACGGGTATTAAAAATGAGGAATCTTTTAATATCTGCTTTTACTTAATGATTGTCGTCCGAATTGTTAGAGTTAAATGGGTATTAAGAATGAGGAATCTTTTAATATCTGCATTTACTTCATGATTGTTGTCTGAATTGTTAGAGTTAAATGGGTATTAAGAATGGGGAATCTTTTAATATCTGCATTTACTTAATGATTGTGTCTGAATTGTTAGAGTTAAATGGGTATTAAGAATGGGGAATCTTTTAATATCTGCATTTACTTAATGATTGTCGTCCGAATTGTTAGAGTTAAATGGGTATTAAGAATGGGGAATCTTTTAATATCTGCATTTACTTAATGATTGTTGTCCGAATTGTTAGAGTTAAATGGGTATTAAGAATGGAGAATCTTTTAATATCTGCATTTACTTAATGATTGTGTCCGAATTGTTAGAGTTAAATGGGTATTAAGAATGGAGAATCTTTTAATATCTGCATTTACTTAATGATTGTCGTTCGAATTGCTAGAGTTAAATGGGTATTTAGAATGGGGAATCTTTTAATATCTGCATTTACTTAAAGATTGTCGTCCGAATTGTTAGAGTTAAATGGATATTAAGAATAGGGAATCTTTTAATATCTGCATTTACTTAATGATGGTTGTCCGAATTGTTAGAGTTAAATGGATATTAAGAATGGGGAATCTTTTAATATCTACATTTACTTAATGATTGTGTTCGAATTGTTAGAGTTAAATGGGTATTAAGAATGAGGAATCTTTTAATATCTGCATTTACTTAATGATTGTCATCCGAATTGTTAGAGTTAAATGAGTATTAAGAATGAGGAATCTTTTAATATCTGCATTTACTAAATAATTGTCGTCCGAATTGTTAGTGTTAAATGGGTATTAAGAATGGGGAATCTTTTAATATCTGCATTTACTTAATGATTGTCGTCTGAATTGTTAGAGTTAAATGAGTATTAAAAATGTGGAATATTTTAATATCTGCATTTACTTAATGATTGTCGTGGATTGAGTCAGAGTATGTTCATGCATTTCATAGTACATGGCGACCAGATGGTCCATGGTGTTAGTGGTGACCGGATGGGCCACGAGATGATTCCATGTGATTTGCTGGTTCATCTTATCCTTGCGGGGATTGTCGTGTCGTGTAAGGTCTGCGATAGACTGCATGTGTTTAGTAAATCGTGCTGACCCGTGATAGGTAGCACCTTGGTAATTTAGCACTTCGGTCTGTGATAGGCGGAACAATTATGATTTACGGTCCTTCGAGGAGGGTTTTGGTTTGGAATTCCGAGTCCATGCATTTTGGCATATACGCATTGCATTAGGGTGCTTGGCACGCAAGTCATGTTTGATTTAAGATTTTGATTGAGTGTTTGAACTCAAGTCGTCATGGTGATTGTGTTATAATTGCCAAGTGTGGATGTTTTGGAATTGTTGTAAGTGTGATTGATTGCAAAACCTTTTCGAAACTTAAGTCGTCGTGGTGATTGTGTTATAATTGTCAAGTGTGGATGTTTTGGAATTGTTTGTAAGTGTGATTGATTGCAAAACCATTTCGAAACTCAAGATGTCGTGGTGATTGCGCTATAATTGTTAAGTGTGATTGTTTGGATTTTTGTGTAAGTGTTGATTGATTTCGAAACCCTTTGAAAAGCTGAAAAATGCTGAATTTTGCTGTTTTTCTGCTGCTGTCTGATGTGTATTCAAATACAGCAAGATGTATTCGAATACAAACGTGCTGTTTTTGCCACTGACTTACTGTGTAGTCGAATACAGACTATTGTAGTCGAATACAAACATGTTGTTTTGCTACTGACTTGCTGTGTAGTCGAATACAGAAGGCTGTTTTCGAATACAGACATGCTGTTTTTGCTGCTGAATGCTGAAACAGCCTTGTATTCGAATACAGAGATGCTGTATTCGAATACAACAGTGTTGTTTTATTAAAAACTTCATTTTTCAACTTTGTTTATGCATGTCTAGCATATGTAAACCCTTTTAAGGTGCATGCTAAGTTGAAAGGTTAGTTTGTGCATTTAAAAACTTAAATGTTATGTGTTAATTGTTAATTTCGGTTGGTGACCCTTTATAACTATTGTGGAAATCTGGGCTTTGCCCTCAAATGAGAACCAGGACCATCCTACCGGTTCGTACCCTGTGGATGGGAATGTAGTTGGAAACACCTGACTGGAGCTATGTTAGGAGGATCTTGCGGGGCGCGTGAAGATCACTCAGGATGTATAGTTTTTTGTAGAATGATCATATTAGGTTGACATATAGGGACTAGATGTCTTTCTTTTGGGATGTGTTTATTTTAATTTGGAAGACTGTACCTATACCAATATTGTCAGCATGACATTTTATTTTCGATGGATCCCATGTACCACTTTTTGATGTGTAAATACTTTGGATTCGTATTTCAGAAACTATTCCTCTGCTTGTAAATTATGTTGACTTATATGTCATTTTGTTATGACTTAAATATTTATCCAAAGGTATTTCCTTATTTATTTCTTTGTTTTATGAATTTGTTTTGAAAAAAAAATATACACTCTCGCTGTTAAAAATCGGGGTGTTACAAATATGACCTTTTACTCGTGGGAGTTATACAACTCATGTGAAGGTGGAAAGCTTAGGAATATGGACATCCATAAAATATTTATAGCACTCCCCCTTGGATGTCGTATTAAGGATGTGCCTCATTGAATCTCTTACTAGGAAAAACTTAGTGGAAGAAAACTTTAGCAAATGAAAAATAGTACAGCATCATTTGGGAGGAAACTGTCCCGCAAAAAACTCTTAGTAGAAAAACTCAATGCGACCAAACCTTGGTAAAAGAAAAAAGAGTGCAAATATATTTGTTCTCTCCCTCATGTTGATAATAATCTCAGAGACAACAAAGACCAATCTTTTGTTAGAACTTTTCATTGACGATGACTTCGTAATAATATTTGTTTTGTCTTCTTTATTATAATATTCTTCAAAATATAAGTAGATGCAATATTATTTTCGTAGAATCGTTGCAAATTTAAGTGCATGCAATATTATTTTTGTAAAATATAAGTGCACACAATATTTTGTCTTCTTTATTATAATTTTGATGAATCACAAACTCCAACCAAAATACATGATTGACTTACCTCATGTAGTGTTGAAATCTCTTCATCATTTGATGATGTTGTTGTCGTTTATGTCACTTATCTCTAGGAAATGGTTGCAATTTCATAAATACATAGCTTATTTGTGATCTATACTATTATGAGAATTAAACAAATAATTTGCATCTCTAAGAAGCAACTTATATACTTGACCATGTTCTAAAGAAGTACACATGTCTAATAAATTAATAACAAATGGTATTTTACAATAAATTAATAACTAGAAGACACATTAGCATTATATTGCAGTAATGTATGGTACTTCAAGATCATCTAGTAATCACTATTTTCTCAAGATCCAAGAAGACATTTGTTCACAATTGGTGACCTTACAACAATCAAAGTACACAACTAATTTGACTTGTCAATATAGGACCATTTTAGAACTCTTGTTATATCAGCTTCATAATTCACAAAAATATTCTTGAGGTAGTTATTTTGTAACCTCAAACAAAAATTTTCTTAAAAATACTTACACAAATTATGTCATTTCTAGATTGTTTGAACACATAAAAGATTTGTTCATTTTGATTAAGTCATTTCTTTGATAGTTTGAATTGTATGTCCCACATAAATTAAATCATTTAGTGAGTTTCATATAATCATTACTATCGACTTAGCCACACAAATTCATTGTAACATGTATTTCATATAAATTGATCTTTTCATGGATACAAAACTTAATCAAGTTTGAAAAAGTTATTAATTTCACTTCAGGTGAAATGTCTCTTCAAAATCAATGGTAAAATTTTAGCAATACTCTTGAATATATGTACTTTATCATTCTCATTTTTTTTTTCACGTGAAAGATAAGTTATATCTAATTAGCATCACATATTCAAATGTGCAGATTACAAGTCCAAAAACCCAAAAACATTTTGCTTTGCAAAGCGAGTTTAATTTTATTTCAGCGATTTCTTTATATTTTTAAAGCATTTCTTGTGTTCCTCTTATCTCATCCTCTAATCACTTCCTATTGTAGCTTCCTTTGGTCGATTCCTCTAATTTTCTTGTTCTAATTGTTGCATACTTAATGAAGTCATTAGTACAAACAAATTATTCTTATAAAATACCTTTGTTCACATCAAAATCACAAGAGGAAAACAACTTGGCTACAACAGTTGGTAGTGGTGGAGACGAATTCCAAAAGACGGTGATGGTTGGGTTGATGAAAGGGGAGGATGCGAGGGAAAAGAGATATTGAATAGGTGGTGACTATGTGTTCCCATATACCCAAATTTTTCCATTTAAACCTTTATTTGTTTTTTTATACTTAATGTCATTTTAGTCTTTGCCTATTCATCAGGCACACTTAGGAGATAGAGTGACACACCATTCAACCACGTATATATATGTACAGGTCATCCATCTCTTATTCAGTCAATGACCAAAATGGTAGTTTACCCTTCTATATATACTTGGTGGAAATTATTTAAAGGCATGCTCTTAATTTTCTTTCATCTAGTTGGGTGTTGCTTAAATATTTTAGTGTTTTATTTTTTTATTTTTTTATTTTTTATTTTATTTAATTGTTACACTTGCCAAAATCAATTGTAAAGCTACAAAACATGTTTAATTAGATACTGTCAAGTATAATTAATTTTAACTTAAGTTAAAATTTAGAATGTTTTGGTCAAAACATTATTTTTTTATTGAAATTTATTATTTAATTTACTTTTATGTTAATTTATTCAAACATAATTCATTTTACATTCTATTCACTTTTAACTTAAATCAATTTTATAAAATTAATTTTTATTACAGTAGAATCAAACACACTAAACGTGGCACCAAAAATATAAACTTTAAATTTTGACAAATGATTAACAATTCAAATATAGAAATACATCAGTAAAAGTGTACGAGAACTTGATTATTTTACATTTACAAATCTTACATTTTATTTTTTCCATAGACAAAAATTTGTTTTTTCCAATACAAAATTTTCTCTTTTTATTTCTTAACAAATTCCTTAAGGGTACTTGTTAGTTAAACCCTTAAATTTATTACAAACAATGTATTAAATATAAAACAAATAATTTTTAAATATCTTGTATTACATTCAAATATAAATAAGAGGCATTACTTTTCAAGGATTTCTATGTTTTTTTTTCTAGAGTGGAACTTCGATAAAGAAGGAAAGATGGTGGAACTTTTTTTTATAAAAAAACGTGAACTTTTCATCCTTAGTTAAGATTTTCTCTATTTCTCGCATTCTCTATTTTTTTTTTGTTAATGGGGGAAAAGGAAAGCAAACACTAAGGTACGAAAAAAGAGGAACAACTTCATCTTAAGTTTTTTTCAAGTAGCAAATTAAGACTAGATGGGTTGACATCTAAAATGTGTAAGGGAAAATCCATATCATGACCTCTTCGAGCAAAAGCATATGCACAAAAATTCACTTAACAGAAAATGAGTCACATGGATGGTCTAACATGAGAGTCAAATGAGAGATAACATTTCGTTTAGGAGAGGTTTAAAGTGGTAGATGAGAGTATATCAATTATGGACCATTTGAACAACATGATTGGAATCAGTCTCCACAATGACATGGTTTAAGTGCATGTCTCGAGCCTTTTGTACCCAAAACAACACATTTTAATTCAGCAAGGAGGGCACTCCTAACACCAAGATTGCATAGAAAGCCTTTTATGAAATTAGTCAAATGACCGTTGTGATCTCTCAAAAGGCCACTACAAGCTAACCCAATTGCATGTTGCACTTAGTAGAACTCTTGTCATGAGAGGCAGGCGGGTAGGCAAGCTCCTTCACAATTTGATGAACCATATTAATAACTTTTAAGTGAGTTGAGATTCAAGCTCTATTTGACAAGAGAAGACCAAAGCAATTTGATCCTTCTAGTTGGCCTAAACAGAAACTCCAAAGAAAGTGGGCCAATTGTAGTGGCTAAAACCAATATTCTTGGCAACGAGATTCCATTCTAACCAAGAATAAAGGCTAAGGCTATAGAACATAGCCCAATTGTCTTCAATGATAAACTGATTCCAAAAATCCTGAACATCTTCGTATTCTCTAGGCATATGCTTAATCGAATTCAATTGAGAACGGCATTGGTGGCAAGAATCATCATTTATCATTTTTTGTAAGCTCTCACTTCATTAGTAAGAAGATATCTATGAGCAATCTTCCAAAGGCTAGCGTGAATACAAGAAAGGCTTTTCCAATTCCAAACATTTGAAAACAAATAACAAACATTAGTTTTATCATCATCTAAATTTAAATTGAACTATAGGCCGACTTTAAAGTAAAGTGGCCATCCGGAGATAAAAGGTTTAATCTTATAAATAAGTTGGAAAATCGAGTCAGGGACTCTAGTTCTGATTAAATTCCAATTCCAAGTATTATTTAGAGCAAATTTAGACATAGGGAAGTCAATCTCCTTGGCAGGAATTTAGGCACCATATTGGTCTTCAAGAGTGCCATAATTTGGGATTCAAGAATCTATCCAGAAGTGAGTGTTGTGGCCATCATTTAAACACATCTGATGTGTTGTTTCACTTTTACCCAAGCCCTCGAAATAGATTTCCAAAAATTAGAGGAGTTATGTCTCAGTATAATGACATGTATTGAAAGAGAGTCGCACTTATACTTTGCTCTCATAACATGAACCCAAAGCTTATCAGGATCTGTAACCATTTTCAAAGCAAGTTTGTGCATGTAAGCTTGATTTAGCATACAGAGATAATGTAAACCAAGACCACCCTCTTTTTTGGGATGACTAACTTTTTCCCAAGACACCAAATGACACCTGAAATGAAGATTAGTAGATCCTTAGATCAAATACGACAAGTTTTATCAACATCTTCTCACACAGATGCAGGGATACTCACAGTTTGCATCACGTAACCTAGAATGTAGGACAAGGATGACTGGGTAAGGGTTATCCTTCCTGCAAAAGATAAATTGTTAGTTTTCCACATAGATAACTTCTAACACAACAAAAAAGTATAAAAGTTGCAAGAAACTTTCTGGTGGTGCATGGGCACTCCTACATAGACCCAAAGATCATTTGTTTGGTCAATGCCAAGACTCTAACTAAAAGCCACACCATTTTAGTTGGTAATATTCTAGAGAAGAAAACTTTAGATTTTTCCAGATTGACCTGTTGCTCTGAACTCCTGCAAAATTCATCGATGACATCCTTGATAAGGATCACTTGATTCATGTTTGCTTTAGCCACAAGAACTAGGTTATCCGCAAACCAAATATGAGACAATTTAGGTCATTCTCCCTTTCTAAAAGAGAGAGGTTTTGAACTACCATTGTTGACTTTATCCTAAATGATGTCGCGTAGTCTTTCTAGTGCAAGAACAAAAGGATAAGTGGATATGGAGTATCCCAGTTTGAGACCTGACACTACAATATTTTTGAGTTGCAGCAACAATAAAAAACTGTGGCTTAAATAAAAAAAAATATGTGGGCTAAAGGTTAGGCAACAACATACAAAGTATGGTGTAGGTGGTCGTGGCCTATTCTTTATGGCAACGGTTTTTTGCTTTTGTCCAAGAAGTCTAAAACATCGTTGGTGAATAAACTGAAAGAGGCCACAATTTATTTGAATATTTCTGGCCACGGTTTTATGAACTAGTTTTGCCATTGTTTTATAAATATTGCATATACTAGACCCTAATTTTGTGTATATTATTTTTGTTTCAGGTAGCACATGTATAACGTTGTCAAAATCATAGGCAACATTTTTTGGTCTAAGAAAATAGATTTGTATGTGTTGCATATAACTTTGTACCACGAATATTGAAACGTTGGTAACACGTTTAGCCCAAAAAAATTTAAATGTTGTCTGTTTGTTTAGGCCATGGTGATGAAAATGTTTTAAACCACACTTTTTATGTGTTGTCTATACTTTTCGACCATAAACATTCAATTTCTTTAATGTACATTGTAATCCATAATTGAACATTAAATAATTGTTATTGAACAAAACACAAAAAAGTTAAACATAATCAAGTCTTAATTAAAGTATATACTACGAAGAAAAACAATTGTCTAATCAAAATAATGTAACACAAATATTACTAGATATCCAAAAAAAAAAAAAACAATACATGATTAGATCAAATGTTATCAACGTTGTAAGAACTAACAAATTTTTTATACCTAATGCAACAACTAAAATTTGCATTGCCAAAACAACCAAATCTTCAATACATTCCACTAGCTTCATGTATCTTGGTAATGATCTTCAAGTCCAACTTAAAAAGTTATTATATTAATTATATTAATATAAATAAAAAGAAAAATATACAATTATTGTCATGAATATTATAAAAATGAATAACAAATTTTCATCGCAACAACAAAATTAGTGTTTTAACACAAATGAACTAAGATTTTTGAATGTTTGATATATATTGAATCTATGAGAAATCAATCATATCTAAATACCAACATTCTATAATTGAATCTATGAAAAGTTATTATATTAATTATATTATTATAAATAAAAGGAAAAATATACAATTATAGTTATGAATATTATAAAAGTGAATCACAAATTTTCATCGCAACAACAAAATTAGTGTTTTAACACAAATGAACTAAGATTTTAGATTGTTTGATATATACTGAATCTATGAGAAATCAATTATATATAAATACCAACAACTAATTAATCTTTGCCAATGTTGCTTTATGTAACTAGTCATATGTAATTTTGGACTAGATCAACTATGCATTATCTAAAATTACTTTATTTAGGTATGTTAAACTACCTATTGCAAGAAAAGACTGGCAACATATCACAAGTACTAAAGAACAACAATTTATAAGCTACAAGATACTTAATCATAGCAATAAATCAACCTAATTATCTCATAGTTAAGTAAATCAAATTAATATACTTATACCTTTTCAAGAACATGGCTAGAAGTAGAAGAATAGAGTGTCGCACTATTTGCAATACCTAAACATGTCCCATTATGTTATCAACAACAGTTTCACTTAAACTTAGGTTTTGCTACTTCAACATACATTTTAGAATTTCCTCATATGCTTCCATCCTTTTCTTTGTAAATGAATCATATTCTTCCATCCTTTCGTTCATACTACTAATTTCACCTTTATAATGTTTCTTAATGTTAGCAATCTCTTCATTTTTTTAACATTGTTGTTGTAGTTGTTCTTCATTAGAGTTTTGAATTGAATCTTGAAGTTTTGTCTGATAGAAAAAAAATCAATGTTAAAATTTGAAAATTTAGACAATAAAAATATATAATGAGAAGAAAAACATACAATGGCATTCTCTGTTTCTTCATCAATTTTTCCTTTTTTTCGCTGACGAGTTATGACAAACATTTCATCTTGGGTGACTTCCTCCCTATTTTCATTCGTTGCACGCTTTATTGGTATAAGGCCATATATGTTCCTCATGATTTTTGTACACTTTCTTAAAGTTTGTATAAATCAAGGGACAAAAAACTGAATTCCTTGCGATAGTGCCAAGGAAATACCCCAAGTTAGTTACAACTTTGTCATTAGGTCGTATCACTTTTTTTGACTTTTTGATTCGACAATGGTGATTTTCTTTGATTCATAATGGGACCTTTTGGATCTTGGTTTTTTCTTGATCCTTGATTGTTAGTCATTGATGCTTCATGTGAAACTTTGTTGACATTGTCAAACTTCTTTTTGGTTGAACAATGATCCTTATTTGAAGATATATTTATTTGATCAATTGCTGTAAAATTTGATAACTTGAATTGTGCTTGAGGTGCAATCTTAATTGAAGGATGCTTGACTCCTTGAATTTGATTGTCTAACACTGTAGCCTTGGAACTAATATTATTAGTTGATGGATTGTTTTGCTTACCAATAGGTTCTTTGGTTCCAATCATATCTTCATTAGTTATCCAATGCCTCTTATTATCTTTTCACGCTTGATTATGAATCTCCTTATAATTCATTGTTTGATCTTGCTTGAAATAGCTCAAACTTGGAAATATTTATTTCACCTTGATCTTGAGCTTTCATCTTTTGTTTTACCCTTGCTTCCTTATTCATTTTCTGTAGAAAAATAAATAAAATATCAGTAAGAGGACAACAAACAAAATTGTTTTTGTCAATATACTGATACCGATTTAATATATTGAGACTTAAAAATAAACAAAACAATAAGAGCAATATAAAAATAAGCCAATATGATGGCACCAAGATACTAACAGTAAGAGGAATATAAAAACAAGCCAATAGAATATTTTTTGAAAAGGACAAATAAAATATAAAGATTAATAGCTCTTCATCGTCCAAGTCATAATAATTTTTTTCTTCGAATTCCTTCATAACATGTGCAGGCTTCTCAACTATTGTTGGTGGAATATCTTCCCTAACCCAATTGAGATCATTTTCATTATTTGATGCACTTATATTTCCAATATCATAAAATGGATCATCCAAATATTCTTCTTGAGCTGTAGCATTTGATTGGTCACCCATGTTAAACAGATCTCTAGGAACAGTTTTCATAACATAACGTTTATTTTCATCGAAAGGATCTTGCACATAAAAACTCTGGTGGACTTGAGACACCAGGACAAATGGATTATTTTGATAATATTTTTTGTTTAAATGTACACAAGTAAGACACCATATTTGTCTTCTTTGGCCTCAAACCAATCACACTTCAAACAACACAAATTTGAGTTGGCTATAATAATCTAACTCAATTATGTCATTAATTGCTCCATAGTAAGTTACAAGATCTATTTTAGGATTTTCATCCTTAGAACTTGCAAAACTTTCGGTCAAAGAAACCAAAGTTACACCAAAATTTTGAGTTTTACACATTCCATCATGTTTCATAGTGTGAAATCTATAACCATTGATGAGGTAACTTGAAAACCTCTTTGCAGCATCATTTGAACCTTTAGATAATGCTTTGAGGTGAATTGACACCATTTTCCAAGGATCGAGTTTTAAACCATTCACTAAAATTTTGATCTTGTCTTTTGGCCTTGATCCACTTTCCTCCTTTAGTGTGACTACTAACACATTCATCATACTCTCTACAAAGGTGACAATATTATTGTTAAAAACAAATCTAAGATATGTTTTGATTACAAGTAGGGAATAAACAATAAACTATTACGGTACCTTATTTATGTTTGCATATCATCGCAATTGAACAATATGTATCGATGGGCTTGAGCTTTTGATGTTGAGTCTATTGAAAATGATTTACCATTTTGCTTCCCTCTTAAAGATCTACCAATACTTGAAAAGTAATTATTTGAATCTACTTCGCACTTTTATACTCATTCTATTCAGCCTCGTATCTACACTTTTATGCATATATCTTGAGCAAAGAGTCAAAGCTTCTTCAGCCAAATATCCCTCACCAATAAAACCTTCTAGATGAGCTCTATAATGAACATAACTTTTAAGTCTACATAAACTTCATTCTATGGGATACATCCATCGGAATTGAACGCGACCACCTAACCTAACTTCATGTAAAAGATGAATAGGCAAATGAACCATTACATCAAAAAAAACTTTGAGGAAACACCATCTCCAATTGACAAAGTATTTCAGCAATCTCTCCATGTAGATAATCCAAATTTTGCACTTGGATAACTTTTTGACACAGAGAGCAGTAAAAAGACCCAAGACGAATTAAAGGTCCAGCCACTAGATTTGGCATTGTGCTCTTTATTGCTACTTGTAATAAGTAATGTAACATGAAATGTGCATCATGACTCTTGTAACCAAATACCTTTTTATCGGCAACATGCACACATTTTGAAATATTAGAAGCACTCCCATCTGGTAACTTGGCAACCTTCAAAACACTGCACAAAGTAGACTTCTCTTGGGAGTTCATTGAGAAAAATGCCTTTGCAAACTTTGTCCGACCTTCGCCAATCTCTATTGGATGAAGTTCCTTTCTAATTCTCATATCTTGTATATCATAACGAGCATTAACATGATCTTTTGTCTTTCCTGATATGTCCAAAAGAGTCCCAATAATATTATCACATATGTTTTTCTCAATATGCATTACATCAAGATTATGACGTAAAGTACTTTGAGCCCAATACGACAACTCCAAAAATATTGACTTCTTCTTCCATGGAACATCATTTTCTTTTCTTATTCTTCTTTTCAAATTTATTCTCAAAATCTTTTAAGTTTTCCAAGATTTCTATACCTTATAACATAAGTGGTGCAGACCTATGTTCTTTATTTCCATTGAACGACCTTTTATTGGCCCTCCAAGCATGACTAGCCGGTAAAAAAATATGATGATCCATATAACACATTTTGTGACTGTGTGTCAAGTAGGTTGAATTAGTGTTATAATTGCAACACCCACATGCCAACTTTTCTTTGATGCTTCATCCTAACAACATAGCATACCTAGGATAGTTACTAATAGTCCATAGTAGAGATGCTCGCAATTGAAATGTTTGATCTTTTGAGGCATCATATGTTTCTACTCCAAATTCCCACAATTCCTTTAGCTCCTCAATCAATGGTTGAAGGTACACATTGATATCATTTAATGGTGATCGTGGTCCAAGAATCAATAATGACAACATTGTATACTCAGATTTCATGCACATCCAAGGTGGATAATTGTATACCACCATCATGACAAGCCATGTACTGTGCGATATGCTTATAGCTCTAAACGGATTGAAATCATCACTTGATAAACCAAGGCTTACATTACGATGTTCAAAAGCAAAATCAAGATGAAGCACATCAAAGTCCTTCCAAGCTTGGCCATTAACAAGATGCCTTAATTTACCATCCTTTGATCTACCTTCTTCATGTCATCTCATTGACTCGAAAGTTTTTGAACACATAAATAGTCTCTGAAGTCTTGGAATCAATGGAAAGCGCCTCAAAACTTTTGTAGGAGCTTTATGATCATACTTTGGATCCTTAAACTCTGAATCTACTTGAGTAAATTCCTTCCGTCGTGAAGCTTTACAAGTGTTGCAGGTATCGTCATTTTCATGCTCTTTCCAATACAACATACAATCATTTAGACAAGCATGAATTTTTTTTATAACCAAGGCCTAAATCCTTGATTATGGCTTTTGTTTTGTTAAAAGATTCAGGAATGTTCAAATTAGGCATGGCTTCTTTTAGTACCTCCAAAAGAGCATTGAACGATACATTGCTCCACCCATGAAGACATTTTAACAAGTAAAGTCGAATTATAAATGATAAAGTAGTGAAGTTTTCACATCTTGGATACAACTCTTGTTTCTCCTTGTTAATTAAATTATAAAACTTCTTAGCATCCTCACTAGTCACTAGGTCCCTTGTTGCTTTCCTCTACTTTTTCAACATGCCTAAATGTGTCATAAAGTAAGCCATTGATGTCATCACGTGCATCCTCTTGATCTTCCATATGATCATCAATTTCCTTAGGCAATGATATTTTCTCTCTGTGGTTGACCCAAACGTCGTAGCCTTGTACAAAACTGAATCCTATTAGGTGATTGCAGACCATTTTCTTCTTCTCCAACAAAGACTTCTACACTTGGCACAAGGACATAAAATTGTGCGGCCTTGAGGTTCTCCTTTGGTAAAGGAAAAATCTAAAAAAGATTTTACAGCTTTTCGATACTCTGAATTAAGTTTATGAAGTGTAGTCCACTTTTTATCCATCACTCTAAATAACCAAAATAATAACAAATAAATTGAAGTTTAACACAAATGAAATTATAATATCAATACAACTAAATTTAGATCTATACAACTAAATATAGAATAAGACATTAAACAATGAACCGAGTGGAATTTGACAACAAAAACTAACCAAATCAAATCAAAATAATAGTGAAATATTGCAAACACAATCGTGAGGATTTTATTAAAACAAATCCAAATATATTAAATACACTGATCACTATGGTTAATAGCTTGCTTAAAATTTTAAAGACAATAAAAAAATGTAGATTTGTGAATCTTTTCCTTTTGTCGGTTGAGGATGGAAATATCATAAGCACAATATTGAAAATTTTAGTGTTAATGTTTCCTGGATAAAATACTTTATGCATCAATTTGGAGTTCCAACTCTTTATAAAATGTATCTGTATAGCAAGTTAATGTGATAGACTTCAAGTTTTAAAAGGCGCAGTTTCAATGACTACAACGTGGCAGTTTACGGAACAGTTATATACTTTTCTTTTTATTTGTATTTTATTGTTTAGACAATATTATGAACTATAGGACGATAAAAGATTGCTTTAATTTCAGTAATTTGGTGTGATTTAATCTTATCTTCATCTTTATTTAATGGTTATTCCATTTGTGAAGTTGGTAAGGATGCAACTAGTATTGTCGGTACTTTTTCTTTCTCTATGTGTCATGGATATATGCTTGTTTATTTTTAGGGAACATTTTTGCTTTTAGGCTATTTGTAGCAATTCAAGTCATTGAAACTGCACAACTATTATTGTTAGTCCTAATTAACAATTAAATTCTAGAATTTAGTAGCATAAATAAATCAATGTAATTCAAGTCCTAATTAACAATTAACAGTTCTTGTCTGTCCTAATTAACAATTAATTTCACAGCATGTAATTCAAGTCCTAATTAAAAATTAAATTCTAGAATTCAGTAGCATAAATAAATCAATGTCATGCATAATGAGGACTTGAATTTAGTAGCATAAATAAATCAATTAATACATTTGTGTTTGATATTTTAGGTACCAAATGAGATAGGTATTGTTTTGGCAATCATACATTTGGTATAGGTTCATTTTAAATACTTGAAACTAAAAATATAGTACTACGTGTAATTCAAAAACAAAATGATTGAAATCCATAGCATGTAATTCAAGTCCTAATTAACAATTAACAATACCTGTCACACAAAAGGACATGTTTAAACTAAACCTACAAGAATTCAGCAACACACAACAAGACCAAGCATGGAGCAATTCGAGATTGTTTAAATTCCATAGAGTTCAGTAACATAAATACATCAATGTTATGTATAATGAGGATACAAAAAGTTCAATATAATGCAGATAAACAAAGTTTGTAAACATTGGTTAGCATCCATATCCATCATTTCAAACTTCAACTTCACAATTTAGATATTGCAACCAATAATTTAATAAAGCATATAAATTTACTAATGAGCGCCTCGTTCCTTCTTTAGTTTCGGAACTCAGATGTTTATCTATATTTGTGTTTGATATTTTAGGTACCAAATGGGATAGGTACTGTTTTGGCAATCATACAATTGGTATAGGTTCAATTTAAACAATTGAAACTAAAAATGCACTACTACAAGTAATTCAAAAACAAAATGGTTGAAATCCATAGTATGTAATTCAAGTGCTAATTAACAATTAACAATGCTTGACAGTCACATGATATGACATGTTTAAACTAAACCTATAGGAATTCAGAAACAAATAGCAAGACCAAGCATGGAGCAATTCGAGATTGTTTAAATTCCAGAGTTCAATAACATAAATACATCAATGTTATGTATATTGAGGACAAAAAAAAAATCAATTTAATGCAGATAAACAAGGTTGGTAAACAGTGGTGAGCAGCCATATCCATCATCTCAAACTTCAACTTCACAATTTAGATATTGCAACCAATAATTCAATAAATCATATAAAATTACTAATTAATAAAAAACATAGTACTCACACATGAATTTGAAAGACATCAAAACACAAATTGAAGAATAAAAAAGAAGATGGGTCAAGCATATTCTTACATGTGTTTGACCTTCTAGTGAGGGTTAAGTCAAACACGAGTTGTCAGAGCACAAGACGGCGAGAACTTTCGGAGCACAAGACGACGAGAAAAGTCAGAGCACAAGATAATGTCGTACAAGACGAAGCCAGAAAGGGTTTTGGTTCAGGCGAGACAAAGATGAAGACGAATGATACAGATGCAAGTAGACAGGCGAGAGGTACAAAGACAAAGACATATGCGATTGAGAAGGGTTTTGGGTTTAGACGAGAGGCAAGGAGACAAAGACAAAACAAAGATGAGACCGAGGCGAATGGTACAAATGCGATTGAGAAAGGTTTTGGTTTAGGAACTAAGGGTTTTGGTTTAGACACTAAGGGTTTTGGTTCAAGCACTAAGGTTTTTGGTGTGGGGAACGGATCATCTAATTTGAGAAAATTAAATTTGAGAAATTAGGTTTAGGAAAATATTTAAGGATTTTGATTTAGCCAACACTTTTTTCTATTTTATCTCACAATTATGTATTGTGGTTTAAACATGGTTTAGGCAACGCTTTCTATATTAAGGCCACATTTATAATATGTTGCTTTAAAATCTTCGCAGACAATTGTTTAAAAGTGTTGTCTAAATTGACCACCCTTTTTAACTCGTACCTTAAAAACGAATATGCAACGATTTTACGTTAACAAGCAAGAAATGGTATTTTATATGTATATTATAAACAACACTTGAAAAAATATTGTCTATTCTCGTTTCTAGCCACAATTTTTTAGTCGTTGCCAATATAAGTGTGGCCAAAAGTTAAAAATGTTGTAGTGTGAGAAGTATAGAATCAGGAAATAGGATCACCATTCCAATTGATGCTCATAGATGTAGACGAGATACAATAATGAATCAACTCTAGAACATGACGAAGAACAGTGGCGGATCTTCTTAAGAGCGGGCAGGTGCCACGGCACCCCCTATATTTTTAAATTTCTTATATATATATATATATATATATATATATATATATATATATAAACTCTATGGTTGGTTTTTGAGTAATTTCCGCCGCTCTTCTTTCTTCTCTTATATTTGCTTTCTACTCTCTCTTAGAATTTATACTACTAAAATATAATAAACTAACTAATATAGTGTGATACTATTTTTTAATTGTGAATTATATTAATTAATATGTGTATTTTTTTTTATGAGTGACACGATATTTAAAAATAAAAAAATTGATGCATTTTTTCAAGAAGAAATGTTTTGACAAAGATGAAAATTATAAAATGGATATATTTTATTTGATTGAATTGTGAAAATTGTGTGACTTGTGAAAATTGAAATTCTAATTTTTTTTAACTTGTCTACTATGTATGAATTGTGTGATACTCTAAAAAAAACTATATAACTTTTAAAAATTTCAATTATAATATTTCAGTTAATACTTATTGCTCCCCGGCTCCCCCAAATATTTTGTGCAAGATCCGCCACTGACGAAGAATGTTTAGATGAAACAAAGTATCCTTTATGAAACCCCACTCTAGCAATTGTATGTCTTTTCCAAATTCAATTTTTAGATCATGTAACTCTTCTTCCCATGCATGTGATTCAACGTATGTATGGTTTCCTACAAAACAAAAATACTATCATAACTCTGTTAGGGAAAAAACAAATTTGATTATTTGAAATATTATAATGAAGAATAGATATTAGTCTTTTGGCAACCACTTAGATAAAAAAAATTGTAAATAACATTAGATAATGCAATCACTACGCCAAAATTAACATTTTACAACGCGCAATATTTTAGGACGCAACTAGGCGACTTTAGTCGGATCAATGCATTTCAGAATAATGTGAGGAGAATGTGATTCATTTAACTTATCTTGTTAGAGTCAGCAAAACTATCAAAATTAAAATTTCCCATTGTGTCCCATAAACTTTTAAAGAAGAGATTCTGAAAACTATCAGTCCCCGGAGACTTATAGCTTTTCATGCTAAAAAGCGTTTGTCTAACTTGTTGGATAGCAATTGGGGAGCCAATATATGACATCACTGATGATAGGGAAATTGGTGATCGTGTGAAGGACCTCGTTAGTAAGGCCACAACTAGATCTTGAAGAACCCTGTTGATCCTTTCTAATCTTTTAAGAATATGGTCCTTACGCTTAAAGATGTTACCAAAAACCTGTTTGTTCCAAACCTTGTCCATTTTTTCTAATACCAAAGTTTTTAGAATATAAAATATAATAATGTAATATTTAGTAAATCTAAATATTTTTATACACCAAAAAACACATCAAAACTACAGTAATGAAGACAAAAAATAAAAAGGAAATTGACTTATTCATCCTATCATGATTGATGATGTACTGGTATTTGTATTATGCAAAAAGTAACACTTTCTTTGGCCAAGGAGTGATGTACTAGTAGTATTCATCCTTGTACTGAATGATGATTGTGACTTTTAAAATGTATTATTTAAATGATTCTTTTTATCCTCATTTAATATTTATTTTTTAAATATTAATGGGTGTATTTAATGTTTTACATTTTTCTATAAAAATATATTTGTAAAAATATTTTAAATGTGATAATAATAATAATAATAATAATAATAATAATAATAATAATAATAAATTTATTGGTATTGATTTTTTTCCTTTTTATAATTGAGACCAATTGGAGTACGTTCCTAGATATCAAAATAACAGTTAGATTTGTAAAAACTATTTGTCTCTAAAAGTTTTTTACTTATAGTTTCCAATAAATTCTAATTTCTTTTTTTAATTATACCATCTAATTAATATTTTTATTTAATATTTCTTAATTTATATTTATAATGATTAAAATATTTAATTAATATTTTTATTTAATATTTTTTATTTTATATTTATGATAATTAAAATACATCAATAATTAATAAAAATAATTTAATTTATATACATTAACAATATAAATATATATATTCGTCGTTTCATTATCCATTCTTCATCTCTCTCCTAACTTCCCTGTCATATATATTCTCTTCAACACACAAATACCATCACACCTTCTTGTCATTGAAAACTTCATCTTTTTTTTCTTCTTTTTTTAGGATCCAATATTGTCATTCACTTCTCCCATTTATAGCATACGAGAAAACTGGAATGCAAGTTAGATTTCTTGTACCTTATTCCTCCCTCATCTTTATTCTTTGTGAAGTGGTCAGACTTGTAAAACCGGCTAAAACGTTGGTTTAGGATTTAGGGTTGGGCTCCTAAAATTTAGTATTTTTTTTTTTTTTCTTTTTCATTTAAAACTTTCATTTAGGATTTTGTTGTTTGAGTGTCACGTTGTTTTGTTCGTCACCTTAGTGCAATGTTGTTTGACTTTATTGTATTGTTGTGGTGTTCATTTTGTTCAAATTGACATAGTAATTTTGATCTATTACAAATATTAATTAGTGACTATGATGTCGTCAGACATTATAGATCCCAATGCATAAATATTCCGAGAACATGAATTTTGTAATATTAATAGGCATATTTTCGTTTGGTGCTATTAACTTGCATGTTATGAGAGCTCGTTTACATATTCGTTTTTGTAGCAACTTTGAATTTATGTTGGATTGATGTATCCTACCAAATGGAATGGATATCATTTTTTTATTAAAAAAAATACGTTTTCATCAACATATTTTAATCTATTTTTACATATAATTTAGTTAGGATTGACAATGAACTGAACCAACTCGAAAATAGTTCGAGATTCAATTTGATAATTAGTTCGTTGAAGTTGGTACATGAACCTAACGAGTTGAACTTGAGCTGAAAATTGAGTTCGTTAAATAAATAAGTTGCTATGTATAGATCGACTCGTTTGGTTAATAAATATATTCGGTGTGTGTGTCTATATATATATATATATATATATATATATTATCAATTTTATATAATTTTATTTTTGTATGAAATAAATTTGATTTGGGAGTTACAAACAAATTAATTTAGGTGTAAATAATAAAATATTTGAAGACGGTGTTGAACACAAATTAAATTAAATGTCATTTTGAGACGAAATAAAAATAATTTGAAAAACTAATATTAGGGCTTTCTTTATATCATTTAAAAGCTACTAAAAATACATACAACTCCATTGTCTACTGGAAAACCAAATCTGGTCAGATATTATAAAAATTGTTAATAAATATAAGGTGAGATATTGCATTTATTGTTTAAATCAACTACTTTTTATGATAATATTTTTAGTTATAAATATTATTTTGACTTAAATCTAGTGTCATTTAAAAATTACAAATCTTGTATATAATTCTTATTTATACTATGAAGGTAAATAAAATTATTTTAAATATTATATTATTTCTCAAAGTTTGTTATTTAGAAATCTCATATTCAAGAAACTCTCTTCAAATTCACTATATATTGAAGTTTCACGTTGAAAAATATACTCCCTTATATTATCTTCTTCTCCTATATAAGAAGTACACTACCAACACACGAAACAATCAAGTGTAATAATAAAATTGATTCTTGAGCCTAGTTAATTTAGTTAATATATATATAGGTTTTAGTTAATTTTATATTTATTTTGATTAATATTTTAACTTAAAAGTTGAAGGAACACATTTGTTCTTATAAGTTTTTTTTTGTTTCATTTGATTTGATCTAGTGAACTTAAATTGCTCTTGAACTTGAGTTGAGTCGAGTTCGAGTTAAAAAATAAATTTGTGGCGAACCTAGGTTAAATTTTGAGTTAAACTAATTCATATTGAGTTAAGTTGATTCCAAATTTAATTCATTTTCAACCGTAAATTTAATAGAGTGGAGTAATTACACATAGCCAAACTAAACGTTTTATATGTCTTTTCGTTATGGCTGTTCTTTGCTTTTCAATCTCTTACAAAGTCGTATCTCATTGTGTTATACTATTTTCTATTTTAGAAACAACAAAAAAAACTATTTTATTTTTTTTAGGAGAAAAGTACTATTTAATTATTTTTATGACTTTTGATTTATGAGTAAAGACATTGCCTTTCAGAAATGACTTTTATGTTCTATATTTGAAGTGGCTTTTGATATTCCTAATAGCATTATATATTTTTTGGTGAAAAAATTTTATTTGGCCGTTTTGTTTTATAAACATTTTAAGTAAAGATCATAAGGCAGGGATAGAGAAGTTACCAATTGATTAATACAAGAATAGAAGTAAAATTAAAATGTAAGTTGTTAATTAGTTTATAATATTATCATATGAGGTAAACATTTTTGATTAATTTACAAAAATAAAATCTTTAGTACTAACTAAAAAATGCATAAATAGAAGTACTTTAACTTGCTTCCTTGGATGCTTTTTTAGTGTGTAGTATTTCCTAGAACATAATGAATGCTTTAGTATTCTTCATTTTAGCACTATGTTCAGTTTTTTCAATATCAATTATTGAAGCAAGTAAAAGCGAAAGTGGTTTTAGCATTGATCTTATTCACCGTGATTCTGCTATTTCACCCTATTACAATCCCTCATTGTCCACATTAGATCTATTCAGAAATGCAGATCTACGTTCAAGCAGTAGACTTAAGAGAGTTTCACTTTCTCTGTTGTCAAATGAAAATGAAACACCGGAATCAACTATAATTCCAAATTATGGTGATTATCTTATGAGAATTTATATTGGCACCCCCCCAGTTGAAAGATTGGCTATTGCTGACACAGGGAGTGATCTTACATGGGTACAATGTTCTCCATGTCAGATTTGTTTCCCTCAAGAAACTCCATTATATGATAGCAACAAGTCTTCAACTTTCACAAACGTGCCATGTGATTCACAATCTTGCACACTACTTCCTGCAAATCAACACTCATGTGGAAAATCACAACAATGTTCATACTCATACTTTTATGGTGACAAATCATTCACTATTGGTGAATTGGTTGTTGATTCCATTAGTTTTGGTTCTAATGTTACAATTCCTAAGGCTATGTTTGGATGTGGATATTACAATAGTTTCACAGCAGATACTAGTGGTAAACCAGGAGGAATTGTTGGTCTAGGAACAGGGCCATTGTCACTAATTTCACAACTTGGTGATTCTATTGGTAGGAAATTCTCCTATTGTTTACTTCCTTACAATTCAAAGTTAACTAGTAAATTGAAATTTGGGAATCAAGCTAGTATAATAGGTGATAGTGTTGTGTCTACTCCTCTCATAATGGACCCTTCTCACCCTATTCTTTACCAAGTCAATCTTCAGGGAATAACAGTCGGACAAAACACGCTTCAAACCGGTCGAACCGATGGTAACATTGCCATTGATTCAGGGACAACATTTACACTTCTTGAACAACCATTTTTTGATGATTTTCTAACTTCAATGAAACAAACAATTGGGATTGAGTCAGTGGCATTTCTTCCAAAACCGTTCCGCTATTGTTTTCGTTCTCAACCAGATATCAAATTTCCTTCTACGATCTTGCATTTTAATGGAGCTAACATTACCTTGAATCCTTATAACATGTTTGTAATGATCAAAAACAATTTGCTATGCTTGGCAGTAATACCATCCAATATCCAAGGTATTTCCCTCCTTGGAAATGTGGCGCAAGTTAATTTTCAAGTGGAATATGATCTTGAACGGAAAATGTTGTCTTTTGCTGCTAGTGATTGTACTGATACTATTAACATATCATAAACCCTTAAAGCTATATATGCTTAATTAGTTTCTATTTACTTTTTAATTATTCAACTTATATGTCGGTTCTACTTTGTTAATTATGATTCTGTAATAGTGCACTTTTATGTTTTCTTTAAATGAGTTCATGTATAGATTATGTATACCAACTCTTAATTCAATCCCCGTGAAACATAAATAATCAATAACCATCTTCACTTGCATTAATATATAAATGTTACATAATCATCTAACTTCAATATAAACTTCGAGATACATTCAAAATGTTAAAAAAAAAAAAACATTCAAATGTATAATAGTAGCTAATGTATTTGTCTTATGATGATCTATTAGACTCGTGATAAGTACATTTGTCGCTTATTGGTAAAGTTCGTTTTTGTAGAGAGAAAAACGTAAAAAATGGAGGATTTGAATTGTATTTTGTTTCAAAAACTTAATGAAAAATGATTTTAAATACTAGTGATGTTTGAAAACAAGAAAACTACTGGGGAAAATTACAAAAGTGTTTAAGATGGTTTTCTATCTAACTCTCACATAAAAGTCATTATAGGAATTGCTCTTAAAGAGTGTTTCAGGCGTCGTTGGACTTAGAGCTAATACAATAGTTTTTATGAGTTTGAATTTGTGACAACAGTAGGTTTCTCTTTTCTTGTTTCTTATTCTCTTGATATATTTTTAGTGACAATCACAAATTCTTTTATAGAGAAGCTTTTAAGTCAGAGGATAAGTCTACTAAGATGAACAAATGATGTCATAATGTTGATTTTATCAGAATATTAACTTTAGAGTGTTGTTCAGACGATCACAAGGTTATTAAACACAGAATCATCAGAGTGGGCTTCTTTTAACAAGTTCAGCAGAAGCACGTTGAGTTTGCGTTTATCAAATTCAACTATATATCAACAAATATTTCAGAGCATTGCATTAACTTCTTTGCTTAGTTTATCTTTTCATTAGATAATGCAACGTAAATACGTTAGAGTTCATGACAAGAGATTTCACACTTAAAACAAATTATTAGCATAATAAATTGTTCCTACAAATTGATTTTTGTTATTATGAAAACAATTAAAGGTTTTTGTTCTTTGTAAGACCCTTAATTTTAAATCCTAAATTATACAATTTTAGGATATTTTGTGTTGAATTTCTTGGGCTTTTAGCCCAGTTTTCGGTTTTTAGTGAGTTAATATGTTATTGGAAATTGGATTAAAATTATTGTCGGAGAATAATTTAATTACGTTACAAAGAATTTAATACCAGACAATTTTGTTAAAAATATCTCAGGTTGCTGAAAATTTTATATGTCAATTGAGTTGCAACGAGAGTAAATATTTTTATCAAAATAGTTTGAGATGTGAGTAAAGTGATGTGTGGAAGAGTTCTTAGATATTCGCTTAGGTTTGGTTTTAAGTATAATATAAATATAAATATATATATATATATATATATATATATATATATATATATATATATATATATATATATATATATATATATATATATATATGTGTGTGTGTGTGTGTGTGTGTGTGTGTGTGTGTGTGTGTTAGAAAGAAGAAAACAAGAGGGAAAATAAAAGAGAAACAGAGGAAGAAAAAAGGACCAAACGTCCCTGCCTCGCGAAGCTTTCTTCTTCTTCCTTCTTCCATTTTCATTTTCGTTGCTTTGTTTTGCTTCAAAAAGAGAAACCCATGGCTTGGGGTGAGAAGACAAGGATTTCTCAGCTTCTTCCTTCTCCTCGGATTCGAAAACAGTGTTAGGGATTTCAAAACCGTCAAACACAAACTTCCATATTTCATCTGGATCTAAGCTTCGTTTCGCGAAGAGATAGAAGGGAAAGTTGCTCACCACCACGCTACGGTGCTAGTGAACCAACTTTGGAAGCGACGTCGTGACCGGAGATTTTACCGGATTTACTCGCGGTACCGTAATCGCACGTTAAAGTTAACGTTAAGGTAAGGGCTCCTTCCAAACTTTTAGTTTGCATTTAGGGACTTATATGTGGTTGTGTGGAAAAGAAATTGGTTAGGGTTGAAGTGTTGATTTGGGGAAAATGAATTTAATGCTTTTATGGGTGAAATTTTAATGTGGGGTTTTGGTGATATAGATGAATGTTTCGTAGAAGATGAATTTAACTCATTTATGTATGATTTTGAGTAAATGAAATTTTTTGTGTTTGAGTGGTAGGTTGTGTTAATTTGTGTCGTCGTATTCGACGTGTTCATAATTAATACTTATGAAATTTGAGATGTGTTTGTGTGGATTTTGTGGAAAAATGAATTGATGTGATTTGGTGTAAATCATGGATTGAATGTGAAGGTATGTCTGAGTATGTTCGGTGTGGAATTTGAAAATCATTAGAGTTAAACGAGTATTAAAAATGGGGAATCTTTTAATATCTCTGTTTACTTAATGTTTGCAGTGAAAATCGTTTAAGTTAAATGAGTATTAAGAATGGGGAATCTCTTAATATCTTTGTTTACTTAATGTTTATCGTGAAAACCATTAGAGTTAAACGAGTATTAAGAATGGGGAATCTTTTAATATCTCTGTTTACTTAATGTTTGCAGTGAAAATCATTTAAGTTAAATGAGTATTAAGAATGGAGAATCTCTTAATAGCTACGTTTACTTAATGATTGTCATGAAAATTGTTAGAGTTAAATGAGTATTAAAAATGGGGAATCTTTTAATATATGCATTTACTTAACGATTGTCGTGGATAGAGTCAGAGTATGCTCATGCATTTCATAGTACATGGCGACCGGATGAGCCATGGTGATAGTGGTGACCGAGATGATTCCATGTGATTTGTTGGTTCATCTCATCCATGGGCCACGAGATGATTCCATGTGATTTGTTGGTTCATCTTGTCCATGGGCCACGAGATGATTCCATGTGATTTGTTGGTTCATCTTATCCTTGCGGGGATTGTCGCATCGTGTAAGGTCTGCGATAGACTGCACATTTGTTTGTAAATCGTGCGGACCCGTGATAGGTGGCACCTTGGTAAATAGTACTTTGGCCTGTGATAGGCGGTACATTTACGATTTACGTTTCTTGTTAATAAATCGTGCAGACCCGTGATAGGTGGCGCCTCGGTAATTTAGTACTTTGGCCTGTGATAGACGGTACAATTATGATTTACGGCCCTTCGAGGAGGGTTTTGGTTTGGAATTCCGAGTCCATGCATTTTGGCATATACGCATTGCATTAGGGTGCTTGGCACACGAGTCGTGTTTGATTCAAGATTATGATTGAGTGTTTGAACTTGAGATGTTGTGGTAATTGCGTTGTAATTGCTAAGTGTTGTGTTTTGAAATTGTGTGTAAGTGTGATTGATTGCAAAACTATTTACTCAAGTTGTCATGGTAATTGTGTTTTAATTGTCAAGTGTGGATGTTTTGGAATTGTGTGAGAGTGTGTTTGATTTCAAAACTATTTCGAAGCTCATGATGTCGTAGTGATTGTGTTATAAGTGCTAAGTGTTATGTTTTGGAATTATGTGTAATGGGGATCGATTCAGTTATGTAATTTTAGAAATACTTCAGAAAAATCGATTTCCCAATCGATTCTGTTAAAGGATATTGGACACAATCGATTTTCCAATCGATTTAGCAAGTTACAGGGGCTCAGCCATTTATCAAAATCGATTTGACAATCGATTTTGCAAGTTACAAGGGCTCAACTATTTAAGAAATCGATTTGCCAATCGATTTGGCAAGTTACAGGGGCTCAACTATTTAAGAAATCGATTTGCCAATCGATTTGGCAAGTTACAAGGGCTCAGCTATTTAAGAAATCGATTTGCCAATCGATTTGGCAAGTTACAGGGGCTCAGCTACTTAAGAAAATCGATTTCCCAATCGATTGATTTAAACCCAGAATACAGTTTTCACTAAAAACCTTCAAGAAATCGATTTCCCAATCGATTTGCTTAGTAGAAATTCTTATTCTAAGTAAGATAATCGATTGCTCAATTGATTCATCAATGGATTGGTCAGTTGTTTATTACTTGATTGATTTAAGACTTATTTTGATTTCATTTTTATTTGGCAAGTATTATATGAACTTTTAGCATATGGAAAACCCTTTTAAGGTGCATGTTAAGTTGAAAGGTTATTTTGTGCATTTAAAAACTTAAATGTTATGTGTTAACTGTTAATTTCGGTTGGTGACCCTTTACAACTATTGTGGAAATCTGGGCTTTGCCCTCAGATGAGAGCCAGGATAATCCTACCGGTTCGTACCCTGTGGATGGGGATGTAGATGGAAACACCTGACTGGAGCCATGTTAGGAGAATCTTGCAGGGCGCGTGAAGATCACTCAGGGTGTATAGTTTTTTGTAGAATGATCAGATTAGGTTGACGTATAGGGACTATATGTCCTTCTTTTAGATTGTGTTTATTCTAAATTGGAAGAGTGTACCTATACTAATATTGTCAGCAAGACATTGTATTTTCGATGGGTTCCATGTACCACTTTTTGATGTGGAAATACTTTGGATTTATATTTCAAAAACTATTCCGCTGCTTGTCAATTATATTGACTTAAATGTCGTTGCGTTATGACTTAAACATTTTTCCAAAGGTATTTCCCTTATTTATTTCTCTGTTTTATTTTAATTTCTTTTAAATAAAAAAATACACTCTCGCTTTGAAATTCGGGGTGTTACATTCTTCAAATCATCTGGGTTCTAACAATCTTCCTCTTTTTGATGAAGACAAACATTTATTTGTGAACAATTTTTTTTTATAATAGTGTGATTAATGCATAGCTATTCAAAATGAAGCAGTAAAGCTCCCCCTTCATATGATTAGGTTTTCAAAAGAAAATGGAATACGAAATTCTGACAAAGAGGGTTTGCCAAATCATAACAAATTGTTCTCACAACCATATTCCCCTTTTGTCAGCATGTGAAAAAAGTTATACATAGACATAAAGCACAAGAAAAAAGATATAAGAGTTAAGTCTTCAAAAAAAAAAAATTTAAAGAGCGCATAGTATAAGAGTGAGTAAAAAAACAAAAACAATACACAAAAGAAAAGAAAGAAAAAGTAAAGATTGGGATTGGTAAATATAGTTAAGAACATATCTAAGGTATTTTGAATGGACTCCTGATTTTTGGTTGTTTGTTCCATGAATGCCTCAATTTTAGTTTTTAGTCGATCAAAGTCTTCGTTATTTACAAACGAAGACAGGTCAAACACATTTGTAGGGGGGATGGTAGAAGATCCTTTAGAGGTAGACTTAACAAAACCTGAAACAACAGTGGTATGAACATTCAAGGGAGGTAATTCAACACGTGGAATGATCAGAGGAAACTTCAATGGTTCCAAGGGTGCAACCACAAAGGAATCTAGATGAACATAGCTCAACAAAAAGTTATCTTCACTTGGTATACCTTCTAAGCAGTCAATTGCTTTCGAGGTCTGATTTCCATGAGCTTTCTAAAATTACAAGACCAAAAGGTAGAGGATCTCAGCCGTATGTCTGAAAGTACTACAGTTCCGAGCATCCATATGCATTCCAAGCTCCCCATTTTCCATAATCCTGGTTGTGACAAAGGAAATAACATTGTCCCACTTACTGGAGACTTCATCAGAATCCAAATCTTTTTGCAATTGTTTTTTTTTATTTTATTTTTTAAAATGGGACCCAAAAATGAAAATGGATTTGGGACATGATAATCAAGGTACGGTTCTATTTGTGTTCCATAAGTTGTTAAAAACCAGAAGTTTTTTTTTTCAGTGGATCTTTTTTTTTAGTGGATCTTTTTTTTTTTTTTTTAATAGA
>JBBPBR010000001.1:40753538-40777301 GCA_037974775.1 Cicer pinnatifidum | reverse complement strand
ATGGAAGGAAAATGATGTTTATAGAAAAAAAAAATATAGAATATATTGATACTTAAATTCAAAATATATTTAATTGAACGACAAAAGATTGTTTAAAATGAATACACAATATTCTATTTACAGAGCTTATGAATTATGAACTACTAATTATTTGCTAAAAACCCTCAACTAACTCTTAAAATAGTTGCAACCTACTCATTTAACCAATTATATATACTCCAACTAACTTTTATTTTCTAATTGCCTCCCACAAATTCAAATTAGAAAATTAACCAATCCGAGTTTGAAATCAACTATACTCTAAAAACATGTAAGCAATGCAATCCTAAAAGTTAAGAAAGAAGAAATCAGTGAACTAAACTAACAACGGGGTTGTGTAAAATGGAGAACATATATTTATACTTTTGAGAAGTATGTTATATTAATTAAAAAAGATTGTGTAAAATAAATAGATCATATTCTATTTATAAAGTTTATGAATGATTAACTGCTAACTACTTGCTAATGGCTCTTAAGTGATTATTAAAGGAGTTGCAACTAATTCAATTAACCAATTACTTACACTCTAACTAACTTCTAATTTTTTTATATCATGCCATTCTTTATTTATTTATGCAACTTAATTCAACATCAGGACCACACTAAAGCTTTGTTAGTTGAGTATAATTTTGAACTAGTTAGAAACCTTGTAAGACATAAGGCAGCCAAAGCAACATGGAAGACACTCTTTGTGTTCATAGTATAAGCAAATTAAAGAAAGTCGCTTTAAAAGTATTTATTTGTTATGTCTCACTTCATGAGTTGTCCGATTTGAATTATCTTTGTAATATTTTTCTTTAAATTCACTCTACTTTTTGTCTCTCTCATATATTATCTCCGTTTTCTTTACTTTTTTCAATTTTATTTTCTAAACAATAGATGAGAGAGATACATAGTGGAGAAAGCGAAAAGATAAATGTGATCCAATTTCATGAGAAGAAGAGATAGGGTAAAAGTTTATTTTATAATGTCGCCAATTGGAGATAATTTGATAAATTGATTATTTAATTGTAGGTCCAGTTGGGAGCAAGTTTTGGAGAGTTATGGAAGGACAAATCTATTTTTTAAGATATAAGATCATATTTTTTTCTTGCCCCCTCTATTTATGATGAATTTGAAGAGAGACGGACACAAAATTACTGAAATGAAATTCAAATATTTAATAACAGTAGGATCCACTTAGTGGTGAGATTTATTAACTATTTTTTTTATCTCTCTTTTATTTAACTTTTTTTTTAAATTAAAAAAATATAATTTATAATCAGATAATGTCTCAATCACAATTCAATCTAATATTTTAAAAATTGAACAGGAGAAATCTATGTTTTATGGTTTAATTATTTCAATCGGTACCGCGACAATTGAACATGATAATAAATAAATAATTAAATAAATATAACCTTAAAATCTATAGATAATTAATGCAAACATAATTTAGAGAGTTAAAATTATAAAATTCACAATTAAACATACAATAAAAAATGCATAAAAAATTAATAAGTAATGGACTATGTAACAATTAAAAAATATTAAAGAATAAATTAACAATTAAAGAATAAATAATAGTTTTATAGAAAATAAATAATGGACTATGTAACCTCAAAATTAACGCTCAATTCTCACTACTAGAAAAATCTAATTTACCGACGGATTTTAGAGACGAAATTTTGTCCATCACGAATGAAGACGGAATTGGAGACGGAAAACAATTTGTTGAGACGGATGAAAAAAGTTTTATGTTTGAGAAGGAATTTAGAGACGGAATACCCCGTCACAAAGTTAATCTGTCTCTAAATCCGTCTCAAGCTTTGTTTCTAAAAGTCACACTTGCACTCTAAAAATAAATTTTTTTTCTGTCATACTACATTTATTTCCTTGCGTTGCTTTTTTCCCTTATTTATCCCTCTAAAGTTTCAATATATTTTAGATTCAAGCTCTATTTTGTCATATTCCTCTTTCACCCTCTGTGTTGAATCCCTAAAGTATGTTTATGTCTCTTAGCATTTGATCCCTATGTGAAAATTTTAACCTTCAATAATTTTTTAGATAGTTTTGTTTATTTTAATAGATTTTTCATTAAAACACTGAGTAGGTTATGTTTTACAAGATTTAGGATGTATTTCTTCCATTAGATTATATATTAAAATTGCAATTTTTGTGTTCTTATTTGAAATTTATTTGAAGTCTATTAGATTGTTATTTAGTAGTTTATTTTTCATTGGGTTCTGTTTTATTTGTTTTATGTTTTATTTGTTTTTTACATTGTTATTTGTTTTCATTGGGTTCTGTTAGTCTATTACATTGTTATTTGTTTTATTTGTTTTTTATTGAGTTCTTATTTTTCATTGTAGTTTATTTAGATTGCTAAGTTATATATGTTTTAATAATTTGAAGTTTGTTATGGGTTATATCATTGAATTTATAGGAATGATAATTAAGGGTGTGTATAATAGAATATTGATTAAGATTAACAACATATTTGAATTTGTTTTACTTTTTTCATTATATTTTACTAGTGATGAAACTTAGGCATGCGGATATGTTCAAAATATATATTATTTAGATTGTTAAGTTTTATTGTTAGGCATGTGGATATGTTCAAAATATATATTATTTAGGCATGTGGATATGTTCTTATTTTTTATTGTAGTTTATTTAGATTATTAAATTTTATTTGTTTTAATAATTTGAAGTTTGTTATGGGTATGTTCTTATTTAGGCATGTGGATATGTTCTTATTTTAAGTTTTATTTGTTTTAATAATTTAATAATTTGATATCCAAAATATATATTATTTAGGCAAGCGGATAACCTTAATAGCGTAAACCTTCAACATTCCTGTCAGTTTCCAAGCCTCATTCTTCATTGTTGCACAATGACTTCATTTAGATTCTGTTTAGATATTCTAAAATAAATAAAGCAAAAAGAATGGAATGGAGATTTTCATTACAATGTTTGGATATTTTACCACGCAGTGAAATAAATAAGTTATTATATTTTATATACCTTTCGAAAGGAAGGGGGACGAAATATGAATGTAAGAAGTAGAATGTGATGAAATGGATATCACCGTGTTTCAAGTATTCCATCATTTTTTAAAAACTAAAGAAAGAATGCAAAGGGTATTATTAGTGTCAATAATCTCAATTAGCACTACCAATTGAGGTGGGGAGAGCAACAACAAAATTAACTAGGAATATTAATCTTATTTTTTAAAACTCCACCGAAATAAACAAAGGGTTAACATTCCACCTAAATAAAACCCTAATTGAAAATACCAAAACTAGCAAAAAAATCAGTGCAACAATTTCCTTCTCCAAAAATACGCAAACAATGAAATCTCACTTGGGATGAATACAATTTTCCACCTATATTGAAAATCACCAATGGACGAATTGAGAATTATTGAAAACTACAACAATTAAACTTGAATCATATTCTAACCAAATGTTATGCCTTCCTTTCTCAAAAGCAATCTCAATTTTCAATATAATGCTTATAAGCTCATCAAATAAAGCATTTTGAATACCTAGAGACATTGAAATATAACCAAGAGAAGTGACATTACAATCTCTAAAAGACCACCACAAGCAGAGAGAAAATGCTACCTTTAGAAGTTCCATTTGTATTAGACTTAATAATGTAGTAAGAAGGGGCTACCTTTAGCCACAATTATTTTACAGTTAGTCACGGCTAAAATCGTGTTAATGATAAAATGAAAAGATATTTTATTTTCACATTTGATACGGTCCAACCGTGACTAAATGTTTTTTTTTTTTTTAATATCAATTGCAAGTCTGTTCTTGTTTTTGTCATATCTTTCTAACAATAAAGTCAAACCAAACATTGTAATATCAGGAAGACATTCTTAACCAATATAACAACAATAACTAATTAACATTCTAAAACCATCATTGATATAAAAATATAAAATGGTTTATACCAACAAAAAACATTGATCAAAGTAGTCAAACATTGTAAACTCTTATACATAAACTAACGAAACATACAAAAATTGTTGACAACATCAGAATATTTTAGAGCAAAAGCAAAACAATCCACTAAACATCTATTCCTTCCATTTGCAATCCAAATAGCAGCATATTTCTTCCATTTACTTGCATACAACAAAAAACACAATCCTTCCCTTTGTAGTCCAAAAATTAAGATGAACTTTACTCGTTAATTATGAGAATTAAAATTTGTCAAGTCAAAGCATAATGTAAATAAATGTTTACTAATTAACACTAATGAATGAGTATTATTTTAATAATATCAATCACTATGTCAAGAAATAGAACATGATATTTGCTAGTGACTTAAAGTATAGATCTAAGTGCAAAAACTCTTATTAACTTCAATTTTTATATATTATAAGAAATTATATTACTAAGGTGGAGGGAAACATTGGTTGAACGTAAGTAACTTATCACCAAATTTTCTTTGCATAAACTTAAGGAGAACTTTAAGTTGATCTTGTGTTTGTGAAAGTTGCTCCTTAGTCTCTTCATATCCATTTAGCTTATCTTTCAAAGTGTGCACTTCCTTTTGTAACTCCTCAATATTTTTTTGGCTAGAGCTACCAACACTGTCAAATTGCGTGAAATATTTGCGCGTCTTGAAAATACTCGTGGGGCAAACCAACACCTAAACCACCCACTCGACCTGAATGTTCATCTCCGTACACTTTGCCAATTACATCATCTGGATAGGCATTAATCTCTGATGGAACACCTTCAGTGGCAACACGTTCTTGATCTTGAAACAAGTTCTCTAATATCTTTTCCTAGTAAAGATATAAAAGTCAGATAAATTCCACCATACTACCAAGTAGCAAATACTTTATTAGCAATAACAATGTTATCTTTTTTACTTACTGCGATGGATTTTCCTTCCTCATTCACATAGTTTCCATTCTTTTTAAGCAAAGTTGACAATATAACCTCAGCACGACATACATGTCTATTCAAATGTAGCTCCTAAGATATTAATAAAATATAAATCAATATCAAACTTTCATATACAAATATGTTAATATATTACAAAAATAAAAGTTATTAATTTAATTTACCATATGATGAGCTCTTCTTGCGTTGCTCATACTACCCCTAGTATGTGAGACTTTAAGCATCTTTCGATTTTTCATATTTTGCTCACTTAGTTTCTACAATTTTCAAATGCTAGTCATTATATACATTTAATATAAAATATCAATGTACTTTGTTTACTTTGTAAAAGTAATGCAACAAATAGTTATACCTTCATTTGTTGTTTTTATAGTAATTAACAAAAGCAATTCAATCATTTTTAGGCACAAGAGGATCAATAGCAAGTAGGTCTTCCTCACTTTTGTTAGGGTAGAAGTATTTACATCGTAACTTATATTTATAGGTCTTTCATCCTTCTCCTAGGAAAACTCATTTGTAAGAGATGACTAGACACCTCAACTCTATCACCCTTATGACTAAATTTGCATGAAATACAAGGACACCAAATTTTCCTATTCACTGCAGAATTTGGAAATACAAAATCCAAAAATTGGTTTACTCCATTTAAAACTCTTTTGAGCTCAATGGTTTATCAATCCAACTCTTACCAATCATAGTTGGATGAATTTTTTTTCATATTTGAATAAAATTATTAATGCATTTAAGGTATCAAATAATAATATAAAGAAATTACATTTTACTGTTATACAATCATAAACCATACACACAAGCAATCTAACAAATTCTATTGCACATAGATCAAAACTTATATTCTAGAAAATTAGAAAGATAGATCAAAACTAATTAAGTTTTAAAACAAATAAAAACTTAAGTTTATTATAAACAATAGAATAACACATTCATAAGTGCAATATTTTACTTTTGTTCGTAGAAAGATAAGAAAACTAAATCACACAAGAAAAAAACATAGTACCCAACCAGCAGTAAATATCATACCAATTTTATTCCAGGACTTAGAGAACTCAGCACAATGATTGCTCCCCAATGAATGTAACTGATACATACATGTATGTTAACTTAGGAATTTTTACTGAATAAACTATATAATAGTTAAGGATTATAGAATCAGGCAATAATGCTGATAAAGAGCCTTTTCCAGAAAGATCCAACAAATCCATCTGTTGAGGGACAACACAACCCCAAAAAATTGAACTTGGGGTCTTCTAGATTTACACATATGAAAAAATAAGAATTCATAGATTTCGTATCCTCAGACAACATTTAAATAATTTATTTCTATAATAATATACATTTAAAGTCTCTAGCAATTTTTATGAAGCATATCAAAACATAACTAGAAGATAATCACCAATTAAATTTCTAGAAAAAAGAACTTGAAGATAAAATACAGAACCTGAAGAAGGAGCTGAAAAGAGAAAGTCTTGTGATTGGCTGAATTAGAGGGAAGATATTTGTGAAGTCTTGCGATTCGTTGAATTAGAGGGAAGATAAAAGAGCAAGTCTTGCGATTGGCTGAAGAAGGAGCTGAAAAGAGCAAGTCTTGCGATTGGTTGAAACAATGGTGTTACAACATAAAATGGAAATGGTGGTGAAACAATGGTACGGTGGTGAATAGGATTTTAGGGTTTTAGGGATTTACTTGAAAGTGTTAGTCTTGAGTTTTGGATTTTTAGGGTTTTAGATTGAAAAGAGGGAATATGAAATAATAGAGCGAATCTGAAAAAATAGGGAAAATGAAAATGAGCGAAAATGGAAAAGAGGGAGTGCGTTGAAGTAGTAATGTCAATTATAAGAAAGAGGAGTTTGAATTATAATTGCCCTTTTTTTAAAAAAATTTGTTTAAAACTGAAAGTTTAACTCGAGATTGATATTGGTTATAAACGAAGATTAATCTTGGTTAGTAAAAAACAGCAATATCAATTTTATCAATATAAAATCTGATTGTAAAGCATAAAATAAATAGAGATCGAGATAGAGAGATCACACAAGGATATATCCTGGTTCACCCAATCCGGGTTACGTCCAGTCCTCACAACCATAAGATTTTTCACTAAGTGTTCAAAACAGAGAACGTTCTTGGTTTTTACATCACCAGTCCAGATTAACCTTGATTTGTTATAATCTTTACCTTTCAACCTAGAAAGGATTTTTACAATCACCTTTCAGCCTTGAAAGGATTTTTACAAACACACTCAATCTAACATAAAAGATAGACTTGAGTTACAAATGATATGTACGATAAAAGAGTTTGGAATCTTGAAACTTCTCAACACTTATTTGAGATAAATGAAAGACAACCTCAGTATATAACGATTCAAAGATATAGTGAAGAGAGTTGGAGAGTTTGCTTGAAGAGTTTTGATGACTTGTTACTTGAACAAGTGTTGGTAGATTTGTAAATTGAACTCTGGTCTTCATCTTCCAATTGATCTTCAATTTATAGATGTTAAAAGGCTTTGAATATTCAGTTTAAAATGAATATATCCGTTGGACACACTTCCCAAATGTTAGATATATTTTAAAGCAATTAAAAA
The DNA here is from genome assembly GCA_037974775.1 of Cicer pinnatifidum. NCBI lineage: Eukaryota > Viridiplantae > Streptophyta > Magnoliopsida > Fabales > Fabaceae > Cicer > Cicer pinnatifidum. The sequence continues at coordinate 40,769,758 of JBBPBR010000001.1, read as the reverse complement.
ATGTTTTTATTTGCTGTCCAAAACGATCTTGACAAAATGAAGATCGTTCTTGCTTTTTGGCTTCATGGAAAACGTGAATGGTTGAGTGAATGAGTTGGCACTATTTTGAGTCATGTTTATGCAGAAATGTCTGCAGAATATTGTAAGTACAATGTACTTGTGTCTTTGCTCACAACTCATCAATTTGGAGATCAATCTTGAGGCTGTTTTTTCACCTTTGGGCATTGATCTCGAGTTCTTGACTTCACCAATGATTTGAGTAGTCTTGATACTCTTTAATATGTGATTTATACTGTGAAAAATTGTCTCTTTTAATTATGTATTTAAAAGAGAATTACAACCATAATGTTCTTTTGTAAAACAAGAACATTCTTCATTTTGTGTTTTGTATGAGTATTTGATTTGGATAGCTATTGTGAAAAAATCTATAACCATTGATGAGGTAACTTGAAAACCTCTTTGCAACAACATTTGGACCTCTAGATAATGTTGTGAGGTGAACTGACACATCATTTTGTAAGGTTTAAATTTTAAATCATCCACTAAAATCTTGACCTTGTCTTTTGGCGTTGATCCATTTTCCTCCTGTAGTGTGACCACTAACACATTCATCGTACTCTCTACAAAGGTAACACTATAAATTGTTAAAAACAATTCTAATATGGCTTTGTATACAAGTTGGGAATAAACAGTAAACAATTATGGTACCTTATGTATGTTTGAATATCATCGCAATTGAACAATATGTATCAATGGGCTTAAGATTTTGATTTTGAGTCTAATGAAAATAATTTACCATTTTGCTACCCTCCTAAAGGTCGGCCAATACTTAAAAATTAATCATTTGAATTTACTTGACAAGAATCATTGATTTCATATTTTCTTCTCATTCTATTCAACCTTGTATCTACACTTTTATGAAAATATCTTGAGCAAAGAGCCTAAGCTTCTTTAGCCAAATATCCATGAGCAACAAAACCTTATGGATGAGCTCTATTATGAACATAACTTTTAAGTCTACATAAGTTTCTTTTTGTGGTATACATCCATCAAAATTGAACGGGACTGCCCAATCTAATTTCATGTACAAGATGAATAGGCAAATCAACCATTACATGAAAAAAAAAACATGGAGGAAAAATCATCTCCAATTGACAAAGTATTTCAACAATCTTTCCATTTAGATAATCCAGATCTTACACTTGGATAACTTTTTGATACAAAGAATGGAAAAAAGACCCTGGTAACTGCCATTACTGAAGCAAGAGATTTGACCAACATGAAATTAGAAGATTTGGTTGGAACTTTAAAAGCTCATGAACCATTGTTGCTGTCTGACAAACCAAACAAAAAGGGAAGAATGATTGCTCTAAAAACCAGCCAAATAGAAAGTTCATCCTCCAAGAAGAATGAAGATGTCCTAAAAAAGGAAACCGCAGAGTATCCTCTGTCTGAGAATGAGGATGAACTCGCTCTGACTTCCAGAAAAATTAAGAGGATGATTAACAGAAAAGGACAGAATAAAAGACCTCCTCAAAAAGAAAAAATTGACAAAAGTCAAATAACGTGTTATGGATGCAACAAGATGGGATACTACAAAACTGAGTGTCCTTTCTACAAAAGGAACTCAAGAAGATTTTATACAAAAACAAATCCATGATGATTACTTGGGATGATAGTGACGAGTCATTCTCTGAGCAAGAAAAAGGAAGAAAAGGCCAACCTCCGTCACATGGGAAAATTAGAAACTGAAAAGGTAAGTATTTTTTATCTATGTCCTACTTGTGCGAAATTAGAAATTGAATTTGATAGCCTCTTAAATGACTCAAACACTTTATCTCAAACATGTATATTTCAAAAAAACCAACTTGTTGAGATAAAGAAAAAAAATGAGGAACTTCGAAAAAAGAATGATGAATATGTTAAAATCATTCAAGATTTGCAGCAATCTCATTTTCAAATATCAGAGAAACAAAAGTTCTTAACGAGAGGATGGTCGAAACTCATCCTTCACCTCTTGACGAGGATACAGAAAATGAATTTTTAAAAACTAAGGTTAGGGAACTAAAAAATGATATTTCCAACTTTGTCAAATCTTCAGAAAACATTTCAAATGATAATGGGATCTCAATCTTGAATATTTGACAAGGCTAGTATTGGTTTTAAAAGCTCTCAAAAACAAAAATTATATAAAAAATTTTCTTGACTAAAAAATGAGAGGATAGGCCTAAATGCACCTTTTGCAAAAAACTTGGGCATACTTCCAAAATTTTTCATGCTAAGAAGAAAGCTAACAATATTAATGGGATCTCAATCTGGAATATTTGACAAGGCTGGTATTGGTTTTAAAAGCTCTCAAAAACAAAAATTATATGAAAAATTTTTCTTGACTAAAAAATGAGAGGATAGGCCTAAATGCACCTTTTGCAAAAACCTTGGGCATACTTCCAAAATTTGTCATGCTAAGAAGAAAGCTAAAAATATAAAGTCAGCATGCTCATTCTATGGTAAACATGGGCACCATGATTCTATTTTTTTATCACAAAAGGAATGTCCTCACAAGAGAAAAAACTAACCAACAATGACCCAATACTATATGGGTACCTAAGTCACTTTTAAACTCTAATACAGGTTCATCCTCTAATCAACAAAAGAAAGTCTTGGTACTTAGACAGTGGTTGCTCAAGGCATATGACAGTGGATAAGCAATGCTTCATGTCATTAGAGATAAAGGATAGAGGATCAGTCACATTTGGTAATAATGATAAAGCTCAAATAAAAGGAACATGTATTATTGGTAAGAATAATTCTGCAAAAATTGAAAATGTTCAATATGTGGATGGCTTAAAACATAACTTGCTAAGCATTAGTCAATTATGTGATAGTGGTTTTGAAGTTATTTTTAAGCCTACTCTATGTGAGGTTAAGCACTCATCCTCAGGTAGAGTTTTCTTTTCTATGTTTAGAAAAAATAATTTATATGAACTTTATCTTGATGATTTACCCACTAAATCTTGTTTTGTTTCCATTGAAAAAGATAAATGAATTTGGCACAAACGAGCTGGTCACACAAACTTAAACACTATTTTTAAAATAGGAAATTTAGAATTAGTAAAAGGTCTTCCAAAAAATAATTTTGAAAAAGACAAAGTTTGTGAAGCTTGTGTAAAAGGAAAACAAGTTAAAAGTAGTTTTCACTCAAAAAACATTGTTTCAACAAACCATCCTCTTGAACTTATTCATATTGATCTCTTTGGTCCCATCAAAACTCCAAGTCTTAGTGGAAAAAGATATGGTTTTGTAATTGTTGATGATTTTTCTCCAATCTCCGTCCAATATGTCCTATCCTCCACAACATTTGTGTTCACTCTATTGCACCACTAGCTGGCAGCTTTGAGAAAGTCACAGAGCTTGATATCATGATCATTCATCATTTGATGACTGGCTCTCCTCTTCACTTAGATGAACCCTCCATTCAATTCAACAACACTTTTTCTATCAAGAATATTAAGCAAATGGAGTTTAAGCATGAAAACCTCCCTACCTCTAAGAAAAGGAAAGCACGAGATTCCTCTTCTCCCTCTCAGAAATCTAAAGAAGAAACCATTCAACCACCACCTGAGGATACACCATCACCACTCATTCAAGAACCCACCTCTCCATTGCGTAACCCTCCTGATCATACTCCATCTTCTTTCCATGACTCTCCTACTCCTAACTCACCTGTCCAACCATCTCCTCAATCTTCACCAATCCAAAATTTGACTCCCCTTCATGAAGTTGATCCTCTCCCTGAGGGTACCTTCAAACTCCTCTTCAAAATATGGACGAAGGCGAGGAGTTATACTTTGATCTTAATATGTGTTATCCTCCCTCTCCTACGGATGTGCATATGGCCTCTCCTCCAACTGTGTCAATGGAAGAGGATGTGCTCCCACAACTAGATTTTTCACAACAAATTCCCATTCCTCCTTCTACAACTCATGAAGAACCTGCCCAACCTCTCCCTGAGGTCACAAGTCTATTCAGTTCCCTTGACTCCTTTTTTACTGCCACGACTCATAACTATTCAAAAGACAAGGCTGGGAGCTCTCAGAGTAAGAGCTCCAGTGTAAATGATCAGCCTAAGGACTCGGTTCCTAGCACAAGAACTGAGGACAGCAAGAAACAAAAGCAAATGAAACTGCTCAAATTAATTAGGAAGGATCAGAAGGAAATCCTTCACAGCTTCACTCACTTTCAGAACTCCTTGGTTCAGTTTGGTCTCATTCTTGAATGGGTTACCAAACACTTGGCTCCTACTATTGCTCTTGGAGATCATCCTCCTAAGCTACCACCTCAGCCTTCCTCTGTTGTTCCTTCTCCCTCATCCTCATCAGACGAGCCATCCTTATCTGATTAAATATATGGTTATTTCTTTTTTATGCTACCAAATTCAGGGGGAGAACGATTATGCTTATCCAATAGTTATTTTGTGTTAAACTGTTTGTTAAATTGTTTGAATTGTTGTGTGGCCTATGTATCCTGTTTGATGTTCATGTTGTGTTGAACAAATCTTTGAATTATTGTCTTATTATTATGAAGTTTTATTTATGGTTAAAATCATGTTATCTCAACATTGTGGCATACATTTAGGGGGAGTAATATATATTTTTTAGTTTTAAAAATCATTACACATATGATTGAGGGGGAGCATAAACATTTTATCTCATGAACTTGCCTTATTTAAAATCATAATCTAAAGAATTTTGCCATCATAAAAAAGGGGGAGATTGTTGAGGCAAGATCTCTAAAATGATTTTAATGATAACAAAATTATTTAAGAGATTATGATTGTGGTTAATGACTAATATGTGCTTTTGAGTGTTTTTATATAAGAAAATAGGTTATTAATCATTAAGGCAAAAAGAAGAAAAATCTGATTCAAATCTGAGGATGTAAAATGCTGAGGATGGAAAATTGCGAGGATGGCCTGCGAGTTGAAAAATCTTCAAATCTGCACAAAATGTGTCCTCACCAGAATAAATGATTTTATTCATTAAAGAAATGCACAACAATGTCAAACAATGAATAAATAAAGTAATGAAACAGAAAGTTAGAAGGTCAAAAGAAAAGGATGAGAATAGCCAGATCTAAGTCTAGAGGATGACAAACTAGGCTCAGGATGGTTCAATAAAGTTGAAAGCAACCCATCAAGCATGTGCAAAGGCTAAAATCAGACTATTTATTGTGCTTGCACGAATGAATACATGAAGAAGTCAAGTTGAAGAAAGGCAACAACAAACAAGCCAAAAATGGAAGATTACATGTGAATGGTAGATCTGATCCTCGGACTAGAGGATGACAGTCCTATGTAAGAGGTTAGCTTTCTCTCTTGTCAACATCACCCTCAAAAGATGAAATCAACCTAGTCCTTAAAGTTTTTGAAATGGTTGCAGCTCACATGGTCAAATAAACAACCTTGCACTCTTTGATAAAAGAGAATAGACAAGGACATCTCAAGATCAAGTTACAAGGAAGTTGTGCATGCGCGAGGATGGCCTCTGCCAGTCCAAGAACAAGCTGAATGGAAGTTCTGTAATTATGATGAAAAACCTTGGATCTTTTGAACTGAGTTCTAACGGTCATCAAAGAGCTTGGACCTCTATAAAATGTAGCAAGCTCTCAATCATAATACACACAACACAATTGCATAAAAAGATCAAGCATCTTAAAGCTATCAAGAGCAATACCCATCCTCACTTCATACTTTCTTTAATCCTACACTATATCTTTGTAAATCCTTTGAGAAAGTATTAAGTATCAATCACTCTCATATCACTTTGTAATTTCCACGTGAGATACACTTGGAAATATTTGAAAATTGATTGTAAGCTTGGTGAAGCTAAAGAATACACATTTTGTAATCATCCTCAACGTGAGGTTGATCTGTTTCAACTTTAGTAAAATCTCACAAGGGAGTGAGGACTGGACGTAGCCATCTTTGGGTGAACCAGTATAAAATTATGTGTGTCACTCTCATATCCTTCTCTTACTCTTTTGCTCAAGTCAAAACTGAAGGTTTGAAAAACCCATCCTCGGACTCACCATCCTCAGCGAGAGGATAGTTTTAAAAACACTTGAAAATTATTTTTAACAACAAAATCCCTATTCAACCCCCCCTTCTAGTGATATTTAGCTACATTAGTACTGAATCATTGTAAGTAAAAATTAAAACGAGAATACCGAGTGTCGAACTCAATGATTGTATTTTACTATCAAATTATATTTAACTACTAAAATTGAACAAAAAATTCTCAAATTGATTGAAATAATATTAAAAATTAACAACAATAATATAGTTGATATTTTATAATAAGAAAAATATCAGGGATGAGTTTCACTCCTTTAATGAATTATTACCGAATTCTCTTAATTATTCTTGCCCTAATGTCTTAGTGTCAGAACCTTTAATTCCAAAGTAACCGCTAATTTCTTAGTAGTATTAAGATTAGAATTAAGCATTATTGTACAGGAATCCTCTGGTTAAACTATTGCATTTGCAACTAATTCAATTGGTTTCATGACCTGCATATATCCCTAGACTACAGATTCATGAATTTCTCATCTTAAGCATTCGTAAAGTCCACTCCCATTTTAAAATACGAATCGTAAAACATTTTAATGTTGATCAAACAATAAAAAGCATTAAGCATAGAGATGAGACAAATAATTCAATAAACTCATTCATATAACTAGAAATCAAATCAGAAAAATAAGGGTTTCATCTTGTTACACTCATTCCTAACAAATAAGGTTTAGTTACTCATGACAGGGATAGAAAAGATAGAGATTAGAGAAGAATTATAAGAATGATTCGTGAATGATTCTTCATAAAACTGCTCCAATGGTGTTAGAAATGGTCGTCTTTGAGTTTCTTTGCTAGGGCACAAGTCTCTCAACTTCCCAATAGTCAAAAAGATGTATTGAAAGTGAAACAAATGCATTTTAATGAAAGCAGATGCACCTCACGCGCCCCAGGGTCAAGATTTGAGCTCCATGCGCGCCTGGACAGTGTCACTGGTCCAGAAATGCGCCTCAGGCGCACAACTTCTTTAGGTTGACGTTTTCAAAATATTTCTCCTCTTTTGAGTCCGAATTTGGCTCTGGTGTCTTCATGAAAGTTGTAGCTATGAATCTTATCTTTTATTTGCACTTAGGTTGACTCCAATTGGACATCCATAACTCCAGATATGGCTGAAATACGCATAGGTCATGTTGATTTCTCACCAAAACTCAGCATTGCACTAAAACAAAGTAACAACGCAAAACTCCAAAAAATCTCTACTTAATCAAGGAAATAATAACATAAACATTTCATTAAATCAAAGAACTAAAATCAACAAAATATATCAAATAAATCCTTAAATTAACTAATGGTTAAAGATAAATAAGACTAAAATCAATGAAAAATATGCATATAATGAAGAGTCGTCAAATACAAGTAAAATTTATGATTGGTAGTATTGTTTAATAAATTAATATTTAATATTTTCTTGTTTAGATAAATTGTTTAATATTTTTTTGTTCATATCAAATTGATGTCTGATTGTCCTTTGCAACCTACCTCACATAAATGGAGAGACTTTTGTAGTAAGTGTGCAAAGACATGGGAAATAGCTTACGCATGACGTATTAAGCATTGAGAACACATTGATCCATCATTTATGAAATCATCTTGATTTCATTAAATGAAGATTAGAATATATATTTGAACATTTTATCATTTATTTATTAGAATATATGTTTGAACATTTTATCATTTACTTTTTAGAATATATGTTTAAACATTTTATCATTTACGTTTTAGAATATATGTTTGAATATTTTATCATTTACGTTTTTTCATTTATCATTTACGTTTTTGGTAACAAGTTAAAGTTGAACATGTAGACTAACTTAAAATAAATGCAGATTAACTTAAAATAAAGATACATGGATAACACAATCATGCATACATAACTCATGTTCAATATTTATCATACATAAAACAATCATACATAACACAATCACTAATCGTCATCCGGGAACATGCGGCCTAACTCACTAAATATGTCATGAACTTCACTAAATGGAGCTACCATATATATGGCCCTACGTACAAGCTCAGTTGCTCTATAGTCTTGTGCCGATGATGGACCAACATGTATAGAAGATAATGAACCATGTGCAGCAATAAGTGGACTCGAAGGTGCATCAATAGTAGGTGGAGGGAAGATCATAGGATGTGAAACATTTAAGTACCGTGCATAGTAGTCTGCATTGACCTTTCCATGAAAATTCGCTACAGTATATAGGCTTTGAAATGCCGCCACAAATGCTCTCATAGTAGTCTGCATCTCCCAATCTATAATGTTTGGCACCCGAGGAACGTCATGTGGAATGCACTGAATACGACCAAATTGTCGAAGACATCGCTTCGACATATATGGGACTGAGGCTCCACCACATTGAAGGTATTCGAAGAACATCGAAATTGATGCAAATAGATGATTAGCTTGATCATCATCATATGGTGTAAACACTACATCCTCGAGCAACAAAGCATTAAGTATTTGCTAAATATGTCACCAGTCCACCTTCAATAGCGTGTTTTGCAGTCCACCTACATGCTCTTGGAAGATGTACAGGATCCGCTCATTTATCGCCACGCTTACAGATCCTAGGGAAGCACTCATAAATCCAACACTACACCAAAAATAAATAAATAACACAATTTAATAAATAAATAATTAAATAAATAAATAACACAACTTAATAAATAAATGACATAACTTAATATAAATCATATACCTGTAATAAGGTCATGTAACCTCCCAACTGTCGAGTGTCGTGGACAACTTCATCTCCCAGATTGTCATATAGGACAACCAATGTCGCGGTACCCCACAAATAGTCCCGACAACGATCTAAATCAATAAACAAACTAACGTATTTTGCCTCCATACGCGTGTGTGTTTTGTCAGCAAAAATACTACTTCCAACTAAATGCAACAGGTATGTTATAGCCGCACACTCAAACATGTTAGCTTGAATGAGACGACTATATAAATCACACAACCATTGCAGTCTATATTGCACACATTTATTATAATTAATCTCAGCACATGTTTCCTCCTATGTTGCACCTAAGTACTCATGTGCAACTCTTGCAGCATTATTAGTGTTCATATTCACATATGCATGAAACAATTTACCACGTGGTGAGATATGAAGAAGAGTCGCGACTTCGTCCAATATAATGGTCATCTCTCCAAATGGCAAATTAAATGAGTTGGTCTCTCTATGCCACCTTTCAACAAATGCAAATATTAGACCAACATCAACCATAATGAGGTAAGTTGAAGACAGATTATAGCATCCCAGATTCCAGAATCCAATGTTGTACAAGATCTGGAATAGGAACTTCAACCCATGAGTAATAACCTTTAACCACTCACGATCGCGTGAGTAATTAAAGAACATAACAACAAATATTTATTCTAATTGAAATAAAAAATTAATTAAATATAATGAAAAAATATACTAAATATAATAAATACCTATTTTAAATTAATTAATTAAAATATACATCTCCTTCCCATATCCTCCAAGCCACGTGGTGTGCATAATGTGTCAACATAGATGTCACCACCGGTCCTCTAGAGAATTCGGGCTACTGATTCTGCTCAGGCTCAACATCATCAGCATCATTAGTATTATTAGCATCACCATGTGCAATCTCAACATACTACTCCTCAGCCTTCACCATTTGTGTAGGCTCAACGACATCATCTTGAACATTTTGTCTACAATGACGCTGCCTAATTGGAGGTTTGCTTCATTATGTTGTATGTTTGATGTTATTGGTGGAATTCTCTATGCTCCATCACCACTATCACCACTCGCACTTCGGGAAATGTTGTGAATAATTTGACCAAAGGCACCTCTCATTCTTGGCACTGCAATATATCAATAATAAAAAAAATAGGAAAAAATATAAATAAACAAAAAAATCATTTTGGAACTTTCAGATTTGTTCCAAATTTTGAAATTGGATTCGGAATAAAAATAAAGGAATTCAAATAGCAAAAAGGGAATCAACGGAGAAGGGTATTCAAACTAAAGGAATTCAAATAGTGAGAATATTTGATTCACAAACTTTGGTGAAAAAATAAGTAGATTTGACGAGATGATAATATTTGTTCTTACTACTAACTCTAGTAAGAAATAAGGAGAAGGAAGGGTTTTTGTTAGATTTTTTTTTCTTAAGTGAGAGAGTGAAGAAGATGAAATAAGAGAATTGGACACAAAGGAGGCTTAAGTTAGTGATAAAAAATTTCTCTATATTAACTCTTACTACACCAAAAATCTAATTATAAAAAAAAATTTATTACATTTTAAAATATCTAGATATTTTTTTCAATCCATCCGTTACCCATCTAATATTTTTATCCAAGTTATTGTAGTCCACGTATATAATTGAATCCTTATATTTAAGAAATATTTTTAATAATAAAACCGAGACAAATTTTGACACTGACATATAGGGACCAATCCCATTGCATCTACTAATGCTAGTAAATACTATCTTCATTTCATTGATGCTTATTCTAGGTTTACATGGATTTATATTTTGCAAACCAAGTCTCAAGTTTTATTTTTCTTTGTTCATTTTAAAAACTTATGAAAACCAGTTAGATCTCAAAAATTAAATCCCTTCAAACTGATAGTGGTAAGGAATACAGTTCATTCTCCAAATTTTTAATCACTCATAGACTTAGTTGCCCTCACACTCATGAGCAAAATGGCTTTGTTGACCGAAAACATAGGTGCATTACGAAGGATTTTGTTAATTTTGTGATTTTTTTTTGTTTGTTTTGAAAGAATTTATTTTCTTATCTTAATTACATCCATTTTGTTAATAATAATTATATACCAGACTTTCTCATGCTTTGTTCAATTAAAGAGTCTAAATTTCTCCTAATGAAAACTTGTTATACGAAAATATAATGGAAATTAATTAAATGGTATTTTAGGTACAATAGAATTAAAGTATGGTACAATTGATTGTGTCTATTTAGCTTGGTGTTAAATAGAAGAAGCACTCACACATATTAAATGTAGAAAAGAGGTGTATTGCAGGTTCTAAGCTTATTTGTTTAAATTAAAAATAAAGAGGTTACCAAATATAAGGGAAATTAGAGATGGGTTATTAAAACAGTTGTTTTATTTTTTCAGCTAATAAATCGTGTTAATTATTAGTGGATATTTTTTTTATAGAAGTGGATATTTGTTTTATTTGTTTTTCTTATTTGTAAGTAAATCGTATTAATCTTTTACAAACAACCAATCAATTGTTTTTAATAACCCATCAACTAGAAATCGTGGCTATTATTAGTTACATTACGTCAAAAATTGCCTTTTACAACGCTTTTTTTAAGCCTTTTACAACGCTTTTTCAAAAAAAAAAACGTTGTGGAATCAAGCGCTGTAAAAGATACAACAGCGCTTTTAAAAAAGTGCTATAAATCATGTAAATATAACGCGCGCTTGTTATGCACCTTTTACAGCGCTTTTCGTAAAAAGCGCTGTAAAAGGCATATCATATTTCAAATATTTGGTGTACCTTTTACAGCGCTTGTTACAAAAAGCGCTGTAAAAGGCATACCCATATTTCATATATTTGGTGTACCTTTTATAGCGCTTTTTGCAAAAAGCGCTATAAAAGACATACCCGTATTTCATATTTTGGTGTACCTTTTATAGCGCTTTTTGCAGAAAGCGCTGTAAAAGGCATACCCATAATTCATATTTTGGTGTACCTTTTACAGCGCTTTTTGTAAAAAGCGCTGTAAAATGTTTTTTTTTTTTTAAAGCCCTGTATATATTTTAAAAGCGCTTTTTACCTTTTTATGGCATTTTTTTTATAAAGCGGTGTCTTTTATCTTTTTATCCAAAATTAATTTGAACCAGTTCACACAACACAACACAACCAGAATCAGTAATTTACAACATGATACATATATATTACCCTGTAACAGTAATTTACAATAAGCAGTTCACACAATATGATACATATATATTACCCTGTAACACAGTAATTTACAACATAAGTAACTAAATATACATTGAACCTAATTTACAACATATTCATATGCATGTTTATATATTGTCCTATGATCATATACATATAATAACTAAAAAAATATACAGAATATGCACCATATAATATTCAGATCCCTTGCCCAGCAGCATGCTAGCTATTTCCCAGAAAATCAAATAATTTTCATTTCAAGCACATACTCACACCATTCCTCCTTTAATTCCATCATATCTTGCTCAGAATATGATGGACTAGAATTGTCAAAGTACTGCAATATAAAAATTGAACATATTATATTAAGTTAGTATCAAATATATAGATAATTTATATATGAAAATCATATAATCAAAATACCGTACCGTTTCTGGGATAATAGTTTTATTCTTGTCAACAATCTCCTTCATGAATCTCAATACGTAGTACCCACAGTCGATGTTGTTTGTTTGACGAGGGCACTTTATTGGGATCCATGTAATATTATTAGACTTTTGCTTCGACAATGTCGCACCTCTTTGAGGTCGATAAACTTTTAAGACACTATCGAATGAATAAATGTGATTATTATAGCATGAACAAGCACATTATTTATATATATATATATATGTAAGAAATAAATGTAGATTACTTACGTGTCGAACATAGTCTTTATTTCAGAATGATTGTTGTAATTGCCATGCACGGTATCCAAATAGTATATAACTTCAGAGACCGCATTGATTGCAAATAGCACCCAATGTGCCCTACAACAACAAAAAATTGGTTAAGCAATTTTGTTTATACACAACTAATAAATTAAATTCTCATCAATTAAAAAAGTTAAAATTACGTACCCTGAATTATATGGTGCGAAGAACAATTTATCCTTTTCTTTATTTCCTAAAAACATATCTATAATGTATTTCTTTACATTTTCTGGGTCGAGTTTCCACATGGACATCTTATGCGGAGACAAGAATGAGTATTTATTTGACGATTTCCTCGTGCACACGACCTTCTCATACAAAAACCTTCAATGAAAATTGTAAACTAGATTAATTACCAATACATTTAATTAATTACCAATAAATGCAATTAAAAGTATTTTTTACCTTATGTACAAGCTAATTACAGTAGCACTGAGCTCCTTATGTTCGAGAAGTTCGTATACGTGCTCCTTGCCGAGAAATTCCTTATAATCATCTCCGAATATATCTTTATTCATGTGTACCATGCGTGAATCGTCGCTGCTACCCATGTTTTTTTTTACTTCGATGTCAAGACACGCCCCGTATTTACCAAGGCGTGGATGACTTATTTTAGGAGCAGCAGCAGCAGCGACTGATTTCCCCCGATCCAGTTTTTTTCTTGCTGCAAGTTTGACAGCTTTATTGGCCTCCGGCCTTTGTAATTTGGCAGCTCTATTAACCTCCAATTTTTGAGGTTTGCTGCCTTTTTTTGGATGTGCGGGTGGTTTATTTATTTGGACCTACAAAAATGAGGTTAAATGTTAGTTTATTGAATCTGAAAAAATTGACAAAGCTTATGCAATAAATGTGACAAACCTTTTTGGGAGACGTAACTTATTTGTTTCTGGGAGGCCTTTTAACGAGGGCAACAAGGTTTGTGGGCCATGCCACGTAACTATCAATAGCTTCGCCCAATGTCTGCATATCTCCGTCGTTGTCCGGTATCGGCAACGGTGCAGTTGGTTCGAAAGCAACAGTAGGCGATACTTTGACATGGCCCGCAGGGATCGGAGTATTGTGCAATACTTCTCCCAAAGTATTGTACAATTTTCCTTTTCCCACCTTCCGATGAGTGGGCGAGGACAAGTATAGAAAACATGAAGTGACACCCTAAATCAATAGTTAAAACATAAGTACAGTTAATATATAATATTGTTTAATGCATAAGTAATTACATAAGCAAGTAAGTAATTAATTACCTCGGGAATACTTTTCAAACCGAGGTTGCAACTCCCGGTTTCACTCTCCATTTGTATTTCACGTTGGAGCTGATCCGGAAGTTGCTTGTCGTTATTTGTATTCACCAAGAGTGCCACTTGCTCTGATAGGATTCTGAGCTTCTCTAATACATCCTCGTTGGAAGGTTTTTGGCGCTTCTCTTGAGGAAACTTTCAAACATTTTAGGACAATCTCGAAGATCTTCTTCAACTGCTTTTGCGATCTCATCAACTCGGTCAGGCTCATATGTATCTGTATCGAAGTCAGTTGAAACATATGTCGAACTATTCTCAAAATTAATGTTTCCTTTTTTTTTTCTCACCATGTCTTATCCAACATGTGTAGCTTTGATCAATTCCATTACATACTAGATGTCCTTCTAATTCATCTTCTCTAACACGTTTTCCAAAACAACATTTTAAACAAGAACAAACTACTTTATTTGGATCTTTTGCATTCTTCACTGCAAACTCAACAAACTCCTTCACTCCAATTTCATACTATTTTGAAAATCGATTGGCTGACATCCATTTCCTATCCATATTATACCACCTATATACTAACAATTTCAAAAACAGAACATATCATGTGGTATGAGTTTTTGACTAGTAGAAGAGATTTAATATATATATATATATATATATATATATATATATATAACAATTTCAAAACAGAACACAGATCATGTGGTATGAATTTTTAATTTGATAAAAAAAATCTAGTTAAAAAAAAATACCTGAGACAACGTAGATGGCCGCACAGTACGTAATGGATATGAGGGTTCCCAGAGTAGAGGTGATGAAAGATGTAGAGGATATAAGGGTTCCCAATGTATATAATTATTTGAAATTTATGTATTTTACAGCGCTTGTAGTAAAAGCGTTGTAATAGGTAGTTAAATTCAATGAAAGCGCATGTATTTTACAGCGCTTGTGAAAAAAACGTTGTAATAGGTGGGTCAATTATTTTAAAGCGCACGTATTTTAGAGCGCTTGTGAAAAAAGCGCTGTAAAATCATACGCGAAAGCGCTTCATTTTACAGCGCTTTTTTGAAAAGCGCTATAAAAGCCTTATAACATTATGCACAAACGTTATACGACCTACAACAGCGCTTGTTTTACAGCGCTTGTCAATAAAAGCGCTGTAAAAGGCTCCGTTATTTTTAAAATATATTTACAACAGCGCTTGTGTTTAGCAAGCGCTGTAAAAGGTGCGCTGTTAAATGTCATTTTTGGCGTAGTGTTAGGAGAAATTCTAAAGTAAAAATAGCCCATATAGATTATCTTTTACAATCAACTCATAAATTGTTTTTAATAAAAATGACAATTAAAATCAATATGCTTATATAAAAAATAAAGTCACGTTCGATACAGTTAATTAGCCATATACAATATACATCAAGCTCAATTGTAGAGTATGCAAAAGATGAGTTATGTGAAGTTGATAATTGATTTAGATTTTCTAAAATCAGACCACATAGCACTATTAATTTTTAGGCTTGACTTTCAACTTTCACTTTAAGGAGAAGGTGTTTTAGCAAGATGGGTGGATATTATAACCCAAATAGAATGTATTTAGGCTCAACTTTCATAAGATATTTTAGATAATTAATCTCTAATTCCTATTTATAGCATAAAAGAGAGTATATTCTATAACAAACTAGTCAAAGACTTAGTCTAATGTATTTGACTAAATCATTTTAGAAATCGATGACTCATTATCTAAAATACTTAATAGAACCGAACCTTTGTCCTAAATTCATTCTATTTGGGTGATAAGTATAACAAACTATATTTTAGTACAATTTACATGTATAGTATTATATTTTTTTTTTATAATTAATATAATCATTATTTATCTATTCTCACATATATACTTCCATAATAGAACATTTAATTCAATTCCATAATAAACTTTAACATTGTCCCCTAAAAGAACTGAATTCAAATAGTAAAATGTTCATAAGAAATTCAATAATAGAACATGGTACTATATGTTTAAATGGAGCATCTTTCTAGTTCTGGCTAATTTTATTATTTTTTTCCTTTATCATAGTTTTATCCACTAGATTTTTCTTATAAAGTTTTTAACAAAGATTTCATTAAACATAGTTTTATTTCATTGGATTTTTCTTATAAGGTTTTTAACAAAAT